>CM067068.1:15807656-15885156 GCA_033980235.1 Diadema setosum
AACTTTGAGTAACCAGGTAATTCGTGACTATGATCCCATGGGTAAAAACACATACATTTAAATACGTCAGAAGACCGACCCATCAATGTTCGAATATTAGGCTCGATAAAGAAGTTAGAGCTGAAAGTGGAAAATTAAATTGCCAATCACCTGGACTTCGGGGAAAATCAATCTAAACGCGCTGGTAAATCTTATATCTGTCAGAAATGAAATTGCTCATGGGCAAATGTCAACACGCTATTGACATTTACGACGTGATAAATATGTCATACCACAATTCAGACTTAATCTTCTTGAGATTGAGAAAATAGTTTGTCATTAACTGTTAAGAAAAAGTTAATATTTCACTCTCATTGATGATTCACTCCCTGTAATTATCATCATCATGCTTTTGATTGTCTTTTATAGCAAATAGTTTCGTCCGTTCTGATAATAATAGCTCGCGCATATGCACCAGCATAAGGTGTCTATATACTTTCTTCCGAGTTAATCATTCATTCACAAACTTCGTTTCCTTGCATATTTCATATTAAGTAATTTCTTCATTGTTAGGTGATTCGTTCAATCATTCATTCATTTATTCAATCAATGTTATTCATTCATTCATGCATTAATTTGAGTCAATATCGACGAAAAAGTATATCCATAAGGCCAAGATGCCGAATTTACTATGCGGGGAAAATGCATTTTGTAATATCAAAAGTTACGTGCTAACCTTCTTTTTTTTTAATTTGGATTTATAAAATAGTTGTTGTAAGGAAAATCATTATGTTCCCAATGTTTAATAATGGTGCAGTCATGATATTTATCGATTGGCTGGTGATTGTAACGTTGTGCTTAACGACCTCTGATGGTGGAACAAGCGGGAAAAGGATGTGCTAACCCTCAGACTTAAATTCTTATATGTGGTATGATAGGTATCACTTATGATAGTTTTGGCTCTGGGTGTGGTAGAGTTAAATCCAAATGACGTTAATCCCAGATTTGGTGTGAAGTGCGAGGATGACAGCAGAACGATTAACTCTAGCGATGTGGGATTCCATGAATACGACAGCACCCACACAGTGGTGGCCAACTCGGGCTGCGATTCTTGAAGGCCGTCCAATCCATACACCGATTTCATATGCATTTTTTTTTTCAACCACGAGCCACGTACTCGTCAATATGTGGGGGAGGGGGAAAACGTACGCTCTGTGTTCTGAACGGGAATATCGACCGGATGGCCGTTGATTTGCTGTATACAGAAAAGATGGGAAGGCACGCATAACCCTTGCACAAGTAGCCATAATGAGTAATATAAGGCGAGCAACTGCCCCGCCGGTTTGGCGAATTGAAGTTCAATCCATCCGGACCACGGCCATAAAATTTCTATCAACATCTGAAGGTAGTCAAAGAGTTAAAGAGAATTAACACTGAACCTTAGAAAACATTGGATAGATCCAGTGTGACACAATGTTGTGAATGACATATTGAAAAGCTTATACGTTGTGCTTTCCACTATACCCAAATAAGGGAGGATGGGACACTGTTTTTTGACACAGTGTCGTTTAATGGCTTCCACATTTTGATGAGGGTGCAATATCGTTCAAACGGAGGCAACAAACCTGTGCTATGAAGGCTACATGTAAGGAAAAAAAAAAGCAAAAGAATCTTACTGTCATTCGCTACAAGTCATATAAAAGGATAAATCTCGGAAGATTATTTGTTAAAGTGATGCCTATCAAATATACTATTATGATATGTAAGATACACTGACTGAAAGAATACATATACAAACAAAAATGTTCCCTACAGAACGATACAAAAATGACAAATATCGGACAAGAAATAAGGAAGATATAACATTTTGAAATTTCACATTTTTTCGGAAAACATTTCTTGACCAGTCCTTAATAATATTCAAATGAGCAAGTTGACGATGTCATGCTCTCAATATTTCTTATTCATTTCATTTACAGAAATGACAAATATCTCATATTTCGTTGTATAGATAAAAGACTTACCTTAAAACCAACCAAAATAAAGAAAAAGGAACTTGATGTTAACTCTGATATATCTTGTTATGAGAACATGCCTTTACTTGTATTAGGCAAAAATAACTTTTTATCTTAATTTCATATATAACATAATATTATAAGAAAAATAGTGCAGGTATGACATTATCAACTCGCTCATTTGAATATTCACAAGGACTGGTCAAGAAATATTTTCCGAAAAAATGCGAAATTTCAAAATGTCATATCTTCAATATTTCTTATCCAATTTTGATCCTTTTTGTATCATTCTGTAGGGAATATTTCTCTCTCTCTCTCTCTCTCTCTCTCTTGAAGTTTATTCATTTTTGGGGTGGGTTTCTTCTTTAATGCTGAAACCTATTCCCGACCGACGAACCCATTGGCATACCACGCAGCTGTCTGTGTCTACATAGAGACAGAAAATTTATGGCGGTTGACTATTCTTAGTTCCTGAGTTTGTTTGTTGTTGTTGGTTGTTGTTTTTTGGGGGGATTTCTAAGTGATATTTGAGTTGAGAACATACATGCTTTTTTCTGTTAACAAAGACAATCAAATGAATGATATTTACCGCATGTGGCTTTATATATCATAGCTATTCTTGAGTTTAGTAAGCTAATCATATTACCGGGTAATCTATACATTCAATATCGTATGACCCGCACTGGAGCATTATTAATAGAGACAGGATTATTCAGAAACTGTTCTGTAAAAGGTAGTTAATGTATTCATATCTAGATGAGATATTCAAATGTAAATTATCAACCGTTTTTAAGCAAACGTAATTATTGTTGAGGGAAAAAAAATCTGTAAAAAGGAAATGACTTAAATCTACGAACTCGAATATTGTAAGGAGGTAACCTTTTCTTAACAATTCTTATTTTAGATTTACATATTCGGATATCAGAACTCACTCATTGAGTGTATACGGTACGTGTCTCGTCAAAATGTATTTGATGGTGTTTCTTCTTTTTGAGCAGATGTGTGTGTGTGTGTGTGTGTGTGTACGTGTGTAGGTGCGTAAGGCGGTCGTCTGTTGGTCGTTTGTGCGTGATGTTATTCTATAGCAGAGAAAATGTTTTCAATGTGTGTGTGTGTGTGTGTGTATGTGTGTGTATGTGTGTATTTTCGTGCATGTACGTGAAAGTGTATGTCTGCATGGATCTCTGTGTTCGCATGTGAGAGAGAGAAAGAAAGAGATAGAGAGATGGAGGGAGAAAGAGAAAGAGAAGAGAGAAGAGAAAGAGCCGCTCCGGAACTGTTATTTGATATTCACTAGTGTCTGAACGTGGCCTCTGCACTCGATTTATCAAAACACATTATCGCCCTCCAAAAATGGATTCCGGCGCCACCGCCTCGGCATTATACTGACAGTGAGATAGGAACTGGCAAACGTGCATTGCTTCAGAAGGAGGGACTTGACCAACCTCCGTGACTTCAAGACAAAAAAAAAAGAAAAAAATATATATGATAATTCACTGCATGCCCGAATGTCCACTTCACATCTGTATGTTACTCACCTCAAGTTGGAGTAGGAAGAGACATAAAGACGCAAACAGGTCCCAATCGTTGTCAGGGGACAAGGAAAAACACGTTCCGATAAACAGTCCGATGTATATATCCCATTATTCCACGAATTCCATGTTGTCCGAAATGATCTGGATGGCGAAATCGACTACGATTCTGGTAGATGGCATTTTCCTCTGCGTTCGGTCATGCCATTGCATTGTTTAACGAACTCGTCGCATGCAGTAACGGTAGCTGTCCCGTAGTAGTTGGCATCTTAACTCTACACGAGCTATCAATAAACAACCGGTAATACGACTGTCATTTTTCCACCGTTCGTTCGAACGCAGGCGACCTAGAACTGGGAGCTGTTGTCGAGTGCGATGGGAGAGTAGGTAATGATAATCAACAAAAATTGACCTTCTGATTAGTCGTGTCGCTCACCTCTCTTTCTCCTTCCTCTTGAGAGATGGCTGAGTAAGTCCCGAGACCACTTTCGAGGCACCAGCTCGCTGAGAAGAGGGATTAAAAAAGAGGAGTTTCCTCCGCTTGCTTGCTTGCTGCTTTCAGATGTTTCGGCGAAACCGGCGCCGGCATAGCATGCATTGAGATCGTACTCATCAGTACGCATACGTATCTTTGGGTAACCCTGCGCACGCCACTTCAATTCCCCATCATGTCCACACACGGTATTTTTATGCAGACTTTATAATGCCCACATAACACACGGCTTCGATCCCTTTCCTCCTCTCTCTTCCTCTCTTCCTCTCTCTCTCTCTCACTGTCCCTCCATCCCCCTTTCTCTCTCTCCCTCTCTTTCTATCTCTCTGGCAGACACACGCACTCAACATCGCATCAGCCACGAAGCTGACATGGGAAACACTAACTTCTCTGCTGCACGTTCGAACAATCTAAGTAGACTGTCTATCGCCTATAAAGTATGAAAATTTAGATCCGCGCCGTTTCCCTCATTTGCAGGTTAAATAAATAATGATGTTTCTGTGAATATATATAAGGATTTTAATGGGGAAACTACGAGAGGAGGCTGCTAGATTGAAAATGTCTGTAAATATTCTTGTAACAGTGTCGCTGAACAAAAAGAGGCGGTTTAAGAACTAGGAGTTTCGATTTTCCAAACAGAATGGAATGATTGATATTAACCTACATCAACGTGCCAGAAATTCATATTCATATTCTTACTTGATTTTGATTGGCCTCAATAAGTCCACTGTGAACAAAATAATGTTCAAAGTGCTCTCCAAAAGATGCACATGTAATTCATTTCATTCATTTTATTTATTCAGTTTTATTTTCATCGAAAAATTTAAGTGAATAAAACATGTCATGCTAAAAAAGTAATATACATATTCTGATTATGCACATATAATTCATTTCATTCATTTTATTTATTCTTTTTTTTTTCAACGAAAAATTTGAGTGAATAAAACATGTCATGCTAAAAAAGTAATATACATATTCTGATTATACCGAAATATAGCATAATCAATAATAGCTTGTGAAGGTAAGATGACTGATATTTACTTAACAATGTTGAGAATGGAGGGAAAGCTAAAAAGCAGGCTTGTAATTATGCATTCCCCTCAAAGTCATATCAATGAGGAACAGAAAATAATGGTACTCCACATAGTTGTTCATGTTAAACAAAAGTTCACTGTAATCAAAATTTTTATCATTAATGTGCATGTGTTTTGGCTTTTCAGTATTTTCTTAGTCAGACGGTTCCACAGTTGGATTCAAAATTACTTTTATAGATCGAGAAGTTTCTTGTCTTAATTGTGTCATTGACGTCTTCAAAATGCATTATAGCACGGAAAGTTGATTATCATACCTTATTACGTCCACGGCCGTTGTCATTGTTCGTTTCTTTGCTACCTACATACATTTATCGTTCATCTTTGAAATTCGAGGCTTGTAAATGTAATGCAACCTGCGTATTAAAGCGTGCGTGCATGGCTAGATATACACCGCTGACAAAACGCTGCAAAAATCCAAGTGCTGCCACTGTCGTCCATAAGCTACCTATGAGGGTGCTTGTTACATTACAACGTTAAACCAAATTAGCCTATTCTTCTAATGCACACGCATGAGCAAACACTCCCGTGCACATCAAGTACACACATTATGCTAAATAACGACATAGAAACACGCAGACATAGACAGAAACAGTGAAATCTGAAAATACAACCTTCATTTCCCTTGTGAAATCAATCAAGAAATGAAGAACAAAAAAAAAAGAAAAACAAACAAACAAAGAAACAAACAAAGAATCCTGTTCACGTAGCAATGACGATACAAACGAAGAATTATTACTTATTTCTCTCTATTTTTTTTCCGTAAAACATAAAGTAAATATTCAATTTTGACAAACTTTAATGACATCCGTATACTTCATATTGATATTTGATATCCTACAAAGCCTGGTTGAAAAGTCTGGGGAAAAGTTTTAGAAAGTATAAAATAGAGGTATATAAATAGGAAAAAAGCAATTTGAATCACTGATGCAGATTCTACTATGATGTACATAGTAATTCGCTATATCAAAATATCAATAATCCCCTGTTAGGGGGTATTTTTTAATTGAAATTGTCTGGCGATTTCTGTCTAATTCGAGGTGATGAGTAAATCAACGGTTGGGGTGCTGCGTATGTCCAATATGTGGGACAGCTTAATATTATCTTTTACTTTCTCTCATGCTGGTTGCAAAACTATCTTGTCTGTGGAACTACGAATATGGTGGATGTGCTTGCAAATTCTGATATATCTCATAAATATGAGAAAAAATGTCAATTGGAGTGAAATGTATATTTGTTTTCATGCAATTCATCGCGTTTATATTTGTCAATAACTCAATATTAAAAAAATAGATTGTTAACAAGATATTTTGTATGACGCACCATACTGTACATTCCTTTTTTAATTATTTGAATTCGTGTACCTTTAAAACAGGGTAAGGATTAAAAAGAAATTAGTAAATGATTTAATCATCATACATGGCATCAAGACGTATCATCAGGAAGCAATGCTAAACTATAGCATTTAACTCCCAATGATATACAATGTACGATAATAATCGGCGTTGTGTCAAGGGTAAATAGAATCTGTTCTGGTAAGATAATCATCACAGGTGTTCCTGATAATAGAAACATTTAATCGTTAAATCAAAAAGAATTATATACATAATTATATTATCATTTAATTGTTTTCCAGCTAATTTTTGTTACATCAGTGCTTTCAATGGAATTAATGAACAAACAACAAAGACTCATCAATCAATTTGAGATGCCTATCAAATAAAACAGTTATCTTTCTGTCTATAGTCATTGCTAGTATACCGTATTTTACTTTCTATATGAAATTATTGTATCTTCTCCATCGATCCTTGAACTTAATGGAAGTCTTCAACATGATGATGTTTACTGCGTCTGCAATTGCTATCGCAAATAAGAGTAAACCCTGTTTATGTACGATATATACCGGACATGACTTAAAGTTACCTTTTAATGGACAACAATGTAAGTCACCAATATCGCTTAATATTTTTGCGCAGTCCGACAGAGTTCTAATGTGGAAAAATTATTGTATTTGATATGCGTAATTATATTGCTAACATTTCTCCCAGTTTGTTTTTGATATTATTTGCTGATTAGAACAGTATTTTTTATATTCCAATTAACTTGAGAAAATTAATCAATATAATAAATTAAGAATAGAAAACTGTGTCATTATGATTCAAATGTACTGCCATCTTTAAATATTTTAAGTTGAACACATTGTTTCCAAACTACACCTAGAAAAGTAAATTTACCACAAAATACTACGATTGATGGTAATCTCCCCTTTGATACAGTATACAGGGATCTGTCATGGGGCCAGCACATAAACAATTTCATTCATTCATTCATTCATTCATTCATTCATTCATTCATTCATTTTCATGAACAAAAAAACAACAACAAAGGTTGAAAAAAAAACCAACAGAAAAATAATAAAACGAAGAAATTATAAATTGAAATAAACAGAAAGCTGGTCTATGATTTTTTTTTGTACACACTAAAAATTGTTTTATATATACTATATTACATTTTTTCATTTTCATTTCAATTTATTTTCATATTTTCTCACATATATCACAATATAAAGTAAATTGATGCGAAATTTATACAGAACATAATTCAAAATAGAACTTCACCGGAATGTTCAAAAGTTTGTCTTGGTATACACAAGGTCTGTATACATGCGAGTTAAACTGAGATCATAATGCGAAAAAAATATGATGGGGCCTGCGTAAAAGCAAGCTTGTATAGAGCCGCAGGTACTTGATATGTGAAAGACGTGCACATTCACGCAGACCTGTATTATGCACACACACACACACATAAGCGTGTTTTTGAAATTGCTGCATGTGTATTTGTTGAGAGTGAAATAAATGTATTTTTAATGTAAAATTTCATTCGCAATTTGTTGAGCGTTATTTGACATCAACCAATCATTAAAAGTTTCATCCATTCACCTGATGGGATCCACAAATAAATATCTACGACATGAATGTATTTTTCGTGATATTCTTTATGATCTATCTTTCTTGAACATCCCCTCACACACACACACACACACACACACACCTTCCAATAAAGCAACCTATAAAAAAATCCCAAACATCAGAATCTTCGAAAACATGTGAGTATATGAAATCAATTCTAACTGATAAAATGTATGGGAAACATTGTTGCGCTTCGTTTTGCCTCAGGACGAACACAACAGAGACCTGTCAACCAACGCGGCGAAAGAAGCAACATGTACGGCGTGAATCGCGGTGAAAGGTCACGGGGAAGTCGGCAACGTTTCCAACTTTGTATGTAGGCTAATATATTTCAGGTACGGACACGGTTACGGGCCTGTGTACAAGACAAGGAATATTACAATATATTTAGGTCGTGCCGCTACGCACATCACAAGAGAACCTTCATGCAACCCGACGACTGCATTCCCTGAGGCTTGCCCAACATAGCAACCATAACAACGTCGGTGCTTTCTGTGGTAATGCATTTATCAATGTGTAGGAGGTATACTTACGCTTTCTCGTAACCATACATATACAGATAGACCTCTTAATAGATTTGAAGGTATTTCATATCCAGCTCATCGGTTTGGTGTGTGATCCAATCACACTTCGACAATAGGGACAATAGGGACAGTTTTGTTGCAATTTTTTACAGTCCTATAATTACGCATACATATAATTTAACATATGGAAAACGAAAATGTTACCACACTTTCCCCGATGTTGTGGGTCATAGTTACAGATAGATCCAAAGTGATATCAACAAATCATCAAGTTAATGTCTTCAAACGGATAGAAAAGTCTACGGGACCCAAAATAAGACGTAAAATACACAGACAACATTAGATCTGACCTGCTAATTAATTTGCTGCATAGCCATCATCGTTGAATAGCAGGGGCGGATCCAGGAATTCCGTAAAGAGGGGGCGTGTTTACAAAATTAAAGGGGGCGCACGCACCCCTCCCCCCATTTTTTTCTTTTTATTTCTTTTGTTTCAACAAAAAATAAAGGGGGGCGTGCGCCGGTTGCGGTCCTCCCTGGATCCGCCCCTGAATAGACAAGACAATGTGACACTATTGTGTTTGTAATTTCAAAAGTGCCCGTAAAGCCAAGCTTTCGACTCAACGATATTATATAGTATGATTTTTTTTTTTCTTCTTCAAACAGTCATGTCAGCATTCTTGTACTCCCGAACTCGACTTTACAGTCCAAATCTAGATTATTGTTTAAAATTAAATTTCCTGTGTAGGTCATGGATCGGAGCTTCAATTTCAAAAAATGAGGCTTACGTAAATAATTTAGGTGTTTTGGGAAATTGTGCCGGAAAAAGTTAGTGCTTGGAGAAAATTAAAAGGTCTTAAAAAAAAAACCTCGTCCTTCTCAATTTTACAGTGTTAATGCCTGAGTACCTAATAATTGCTGTATGCATCTTAATGCACACAAAATTCGAAAAAAAAAGAAAATAGAAAAACATCAACAAACATGACTCCTAAGTTGTTTATCCCTTCGTGTCCCAGAAAGCGCATATAATCTTTTATTGTAATTTTTGTAATTTATTGTTAGTGTTTCATAAGTTAGAATAACACATGTTAAAAGCTTTTTCATATAAGAACCCTATCTTGTTGGTAATTATTAACATACATGCCTATATAATAAGTGATTGTTTTGATCGCACAAGTTATATAAACCTCTTTATAGCTCAAGTCGCAAATTATTCTCAAATTGGCAACACATTTTACGAGATTTAATTTCTGCAAAAATGTGCTCCTGATTTCATGCAAATTTGATGTATTTAAACATGCAGATTCCTTTCATCCTTCTCCAGTATAGGTTAGACAGTGAAATTCGGTGGTGCCAATCTGACGAGGGCATCTCATTTTCTATTGATAATTTCTTCGGAAATGTTTTCCACGGACTTAATGGGTTAAATACCTCTTCACATTTTAGTTGTTTGTTAGAGATCCCTCTTCTTGCCCGTCCAACTTTCACGACACTGCAAGCAAGGGAAACAGAGTATATACTAAGAGAGAACAGACACGCCTCGGGACTGTCACGCCACGGCCTCCTCCTACTCTGAACCACCCTGGAGAGAAAATCCAATTCGAGATCCAATAACGGACTCATTTTGTCGGGCGATCATTTCGCCATTTGAAAGGTTATTATAAATTCAGAAGCTAATGAGAGAATGAGCTGCAAAAAATTCATTAATCCATTACCATCCTCCACCCGTCTCTCGGAAGGCGTTGATTTGTAGGCAGTGTGGGAGTTCCCTACCAAGAAATTGAAAGGAAAGAAAATTAGGGGGCTTTTGAATTATTGAAATCGATATACGAAACAAATATCGTGCATGCATAGAAGCGCTGGTGTGGAATAAATCTATAATGTTTCCTCATTTCGATTGTTTTAACATCACTCCGTTGAAAATGTCTTTATGATTTTTCAATATTTTTCATCAATTGACCATCATATTTGTCATCTAACTGAGGTGGGTTTTTTTATACAATTCGGTCATTCGCTGAAGTTTTCAAAAATTTTATGAGACGTCGATTACAAGTTAACTACACACTTGTTAGAATTTCGGTAACGTTAAGTTTAACTCGTATGTAGTATTTTTTTTTTCTTTTATGCGCGATTCATTAAGTCCTTTCTCGTTTCATCTGCATGCAGCCAAAAATAGATATGCCATTAAATATTTATGTAAGAACACAAGTGAAGCATATTTTCTCGGTAGGCCTACTGCAGCTCAGATAAGGAAAGACAAGAAACTACAAAGGAAGAAGCAGAATACTTTATGACACATACTGTATGGTGGCATGAGAGATAATTCTATATGTGTACAAAACGACTGCATGGAGTGGAAAAGAATGGGACAGGATGTTGCTCTAATCGGTTGGCGCACATCCACGAATATGGCTCAAGCAGGCGAGTGGCAGGCATATGATTTGCATAGAGGCCGACCGCAGGGGTCAGTGGATAATCCTTGCTTCCATGCCATCGCAGACACGGTTGCTAGTCTCCGCTCCGTTGGCGGTTTTCTGACATCTCAATTTGAGAGTTAACTTCACCCGTACGTACATCAGATGCAAAATAACGGTTTACTGCGTGGTATGTGAATACTCTATTGTTGCTTTCAAGAAAATAGATGACAAAACTGAAAAATGAGATAAAGTGATATTTAGGACATTTACAAGCGTTGAAGAAACATACAGCTATTTACAGAATTTACTTTTGACTTTAGAATTGATTCTCCAGAATGAGACGCAGGCATATCCTTGGAGACTAAACTCATGACGTCACAGCTTGGGTGGCGGTGCAGGTAAACTCTTTGACAAGGGTGATTGCGATGATGACGATGATGATGTCGGTGGTGACAACGGCGAGTGTGAGAGTTAATGGTGACATGCATGACTGCAAATATTGTGATTTAGCAGAGTGAGGAGTCGATGAAAAAAGTATTGTTGAAAGTAAACCCAAGAAATTGTTCTGGAAATCGTGAGGATTCTATTTTTTTTTTTTTCGTCACGGTAAGGCCCTGTCTGCCTGTTGTGATACCCATTGTGACGTAGACAGTTATACGCTGTATACGTGTCATGGCAGAGTTGGGTGGTTTTAATGATATGGAGTTTGCGTTGGACAATTTCACTAACACTGACATGACATTTATTACAATGGTGATTGCTCAGATGCATTAATAGTCAACAATGTAAATTTCGTATAAAGATGAAATAATTCTCACCAAGTTAAGACGGGGACTAATTATCTTTGTCATCACAACTATCATAATGAATTCACGGTCTTTTCTCAGGATTATATACGTCAGTTGAATAACTTCTCCGAGAGGATCTGTGGTTACAGTTCATTATTCCAAAGGTTCGTTTTTTCGAAGATTCATTAATCAAAAGCTGAAATAAGATTCGCTATTCCAAAATTTCACTTGTACACACCTCTATTTCATTCTGATTAACGAACCTTATTTCATTTTCGAGCTACCGAATCATCGGAATAACAAACCTTATTTCATTTTCGAACTTTTGAACCTTTTTGATTTTTTTTTTTAATTTGATTTGATTTAATGGTCCATGCATTATATCATTTCTCATGCAGATACACGCACGTGATTGGTGCCAAACATAATACATAAACATTAATTGTTAACAAAGTAAGTTTCTTCATTGCCTTTACAATGTACAATGTACCTTCGGAATAACGAACCTCACTTATTTCTCGGACCATCGAACCTTCGAAATAATGAGCCTTATTTCATTTCGCATTGACGAACCTTCGGAATAACGGACCTTTATTCCGGATTAACGAACCTTCGGAATACAAAACATCATCAGAATCTGCCATCATTGTCATACCATTTACACTCCTTTGACAAGAGCGGCAAAATTTGGTAAATCAACGTGTCCATTGAAGGATGAACAAGCCTTTCAGGATTCGAAACATGCATTTCATAGTTTACAAATCCAGTTCTTATCCTCGATACCACAGTTCTTAAATGCTCAAAATAATGTTGCAGCGTGATTTTTTTTTCTGCAAGTATGCTTTAACAATATCTAACACTGCTTAGGTTTGGCGAGTTTCATCATTAGAGAGCAGAAATACACAAGCACTTAAAAAAAAATTATATCAGTATTTCAGAGGGGAGGGAGAATGCTGAAAAGAGGATACATGATTCTCTACCTTGTTTTAACCAGGTCCCCATATTATCCCAGGGAATGCTTGAATTCATCAGTGACAACAACCCTGGAACTGGAATATACAGAGTACCAAAGTGATGATGTCATAGTCTTTTGTTATAGCTCCTTCAGAACCAGGTGCGCACACAAACGTTCAGGCCAGGTGAGGTTGTTTAGAACCAGTTTCCATGGTGATGAATGGCTCTGGCATCACATTTTGCTATATACTCTTTTATCTTTTTGAAAGATGATCCCATCATGCAGGAATGCCACATTACACCTGTGACAATATGACATCTACATGATATTGATCAGCCTTGACAGCAATATGGTAGGGCCTTAAATCACTGCCAAAATACCAGTTTGCCCAAAATGCAGTTTGCAAAATGAGAAATCTCCCTATTAGGACCCCCCCCCCCCAAAAAAAAAGAAAAAAAAAAGAAAAAAGAGACCCGGGGGTCTCGCGCTCACCTGAGTATTGCAAGTTTACCTTCTAGCATTCTTGCAGACTCTTACCTGAGAACATTGGAAACTTGTGGTGGGGGTAGCTATGAGAGCTGGGGGCATGATGATCATTCGCATATTCCATTACACTGGTAAAAATACCTGCCAAGTACACTGTTTGTTTGTTTTATTTGTTTGTTTTGATTTTGTTTCGTTCTGTATCTTTGATTTGTTCTGTTTATGTCAAATACTTTGCTCACGGCCTCTCTGAAAAACAGCCTCTTGGCTGATTGAGGGCTTTTAACCCCGTGATTAAATAAGATTAAAAAAAAAAACACAAACAAACTATAAAACCAAAATCTGACAATCACACATACTGGAAGACCATGCTGATGAGAGTTAAACAAGGAGAATACGCCTTGTACTGATGTCTAAATGATGAAAAAACAAAAAAACCTATCGAGTCTTCTGTCCGAGAAAAAACAATCGTAGCTCTCGGGGGAAATTGCAACGATGTTTTTCTCGTAGTTGGTGTGACGGCATGCAAATCCTTCGAGTATATCCTGTCTTCTTCTTCAGACTTCAGACGGAAGGGATGAAAGCTGGTCGGCAGGAAGTCTCTGCCTCAAAATGAACAACATCAACGATTTGAGGTGGGGGCAAATAAATAGCAGCTTCTCCTCTCACTTGTATGATCTTTACGGAGAAAGAGTGGTAGAAACAATATACCCAAGATAACACGCACCCCTCCGTTCTTTCCCATTCACAGACATGAGGGTAATCAAACATGAAAGGCCTGTATATTGACGTAACCTTTTTTTGTCCTTCTATGTGTGTGTGTGTGTGTGGGGGGTGTTTCCCGATTAGTATTTTTTTCACTAAACGTCACAAGCAAATGTTTAATTGATTTATAAATGACCATGCCTTGTTCCGTTCCATACTCGTCTAATTGAGATTAAAATTACTTTCTTTCATAATCAGTACTCGTGATTTCGGTCTGATTAGGATTTCCAATAATGATACCTGTTCTCTTTCAACATGAGCAGAACAAAATTACCAAAATTTATGACCAAGACATAATACAATATAATTTTCTAAAACTTATAAAAAGAAAAACATTGTCAGTGTTTATTGCGAAAAGAGTTTTTGAATGACAGATGTGCCTAAAAAGATAAAAAAGGCGATTATTTTGAAGAAGATATAGAAATAGATATAGACGAGATATGGTCTCTTCTTTCTAGTCTCTTCTTTTGTTTGTTTGTTTGTTCATTTTCCTTCTTTGTTTGTTTGTTTGTTTGCTCATTTTTCCTCTACTTTTCCTCTTTCTTTTGCAAAAGAGCTGCTTCGTATATTAAAATGTTTGTGTCTGTATGTGTGTAACTCTTTTCTTGTCTTACTTTTCTTATTCTTCCCTTTTCAAGCTATATGCCTAGTTTTATCAGATTTGTAATCATATATTCTTTATGCATGAGGGGCTGCAAACTACAAGCTCGGTTTTGTAGCAGTCCCCCCAGTTCCAACAAGTTTGTTTGTCATTGCTGTGTTATTATATGTATTCAAATGCTACATATAGTTATATTTGTTGGACATGAAATAAACGAAATTAAAAATTAATGGTCCAGAAGAATTGTGTCACATCGGAGAAGGCCATCATTTATAGTAGATAGATATCCAGAAATATGAGGATGAAGTCCGAAATTGATTTAGTCCGATTCTTATTCAGGTCCCGGACTCGTCAAATATCAGTTTGAATCATGCTGGCATAAAAATGAAGCACTCACAATCACGATGAGTTGTAAATTTCCATTATCACTTCAACTTACAGGACTAGGATTTAGAGATCGGATGTACAAACAAACAAACAAACAAACAAACAAACAAACAAACAAACAAACAAACAAACAAAAACAAGCCAATAAAAAAAACTCAAAACCAAATGTAAAAAAAAAAAATGTAATACATTTCATTTCAATTGGATCTTTCTATCAGTTCTATTCAGTTCTTTCATTACAATACCAGTATAATGTTATAATACAGACATGTAGCTTGGAGGTGAAACGTTACTCGTATACTTCTCGCAACAATTTCCAGCTGTTGATGCTGTGCTTTAAATCTTGATCTAGTCTCCGCATTTGAAGAGGCGGCACCGCGCTGTGTAAAAGTACGCCGAACATAACGCGATTCAATTAACATTACGATCATAACTCCCCTTCCGAGCCATGGAGTTGCTCGTAATTACTCGCTCGACACTGCGAGTGTACACAGGGACGTGCGGGCGATGGAATATAACCCAGATGGCTATTCGGAGCCGATCAATAATTCGGTCAAACATGGCGCTCATTAAAGGTCCTCCTGCACATTGTAAACTTTCCTTACGCAGGTTTAAAAAAAAAGGGGGGGGGGGACTGGAGAGAGAGAGAGAGAGAGAGAGAGAGAGAGAGAGAGGAGGAAAAGAGGAAAAGAAACGCGCCAAAATTAATTAGTTGCCTCGAACAGCCCGCCAAACGCATTTTGGTGGGCCGGGAAACGTTCCATCAAAATCGTGATACATCAGTGTACAGCATTCACACAAGGCAGCTACTCCTGGTCGTTATTTGAGATGCCACCTCATACGTCATCATTAAGGGACGACACTTCAAAACACGTCAGGTGTACTTTAAATGCGTAATCATGCGCATGACAGTTAGCATCCGTATAACAAATTAGAGGTACTGAATCCAGATCACACATGTCTTACACTGGTCGAACATTCAGCACTCTTTTCAAATTGACCCGTGCTTCTGATATTCAACGACCAGACATTAGAATGTTCAATTTTGTGTGTCATTCTTGTTCAGATATCAATTGAAAATGCCCGCATCAGTTACTCAATATGGACCATATTTTATGCCTTTCTGATTGACTTGATTGATTTGACACTGCCATAGACCCTGTTGATCAACAATCAAAGAAAATTTAGCCTCACTTTCGTTCTAGTAAGTTGATCAGCCTTTCTAAAATGTGAGTCCTCTCGAAAAATGCATAATAATACTGATTGTTATGCAGGGGGGGGGGGGGGGGAATCGTTTGGAGAATAGGACGCCATCTACTGTCCACGTGCACGTCTAACACGGAGAACCCAGAATACCGAGAGACACGTATTATAGCTCGTACCTGCAATACTTCCTGAAACAAATGATATCTGTCTAATAATAAGAAAAATAACATAGATATCAAGCATGTCACATTATTTTAGTGATTACCTCAACCAGACACATAGAAGACACTGAAAACAAAAATGCCTGAATATTAGACAAGATCTTTTTATTTGAATATATAGAGGCATTGCCAACGCTTTATACAGCATGCATCCTTTCGGAAACAACAAGAAAAGAGCAGAAATAATTATTGGGTATTACATAGATATAACTCCACACAATTTCTTCTATCATTCACGCGCCAAAGATTTCACACACGGTCGATAGCATTGCACAGTATAACTGGATGTCGTCGATCACTTAAACTTAATCAAGGATTATGAATTATGAATAATTCATAATTCAAGGATTATGAATAAGATGAATCTTTTTGACGATTCTATTATACAATTTCGCAACAATTCAATATCCGTCATTAAAATCTTTTTCAACAGGATTTCAGTACTTACAGCCAATAGTTTGTTCCACATGTAGTGTTCTAGCAACAATCGACTAATGCCACAATCTAAATTACCTTGTTTAAAAAAAAAAAAAAAAAAAACACTTCCATAAAACTTGTTTGTGACCAAACCCAAATTGCTATAAGCTCCGATGATGAATTCCATTCACGTAAGTTGAGATATCATTTTCTAATTATTAGACTCCAATTACCAGGTTATTGCATTCACACTCACACGACATTCTGATTTCGTATCGTACAAATAGATATCATTACACATTAAAAGTAATGTCAAAACGGGTGTAGAACGAGTATGGAAAAACTAGGGACAGGATATTGGCAGATGATGTCTTAAATTGTAGAGCCTATTATTTCAACAATAAATGCAAGTTGATCATCAAAGACGACTTTACACAAAGAGCTGAATGATTTTGTCATTAGAAATGTGTGCAACAACGATCAGTTTATCATCTCTAAAATCTTCGAATCAAAATTATTTCTTTCTTCAGAATCACGTTGAAGAAAATGTATACATGGTATATGCACTACAAAGCTGCGATTAGAAAACTATAATTCAGTTATGCTGATTGTAAAAGTTTGTTTTAGTTTAACTTTCTCAGATTATTTCTGGCGGTAAATTTAGACGACTAACATTCATCGTGAATCCTCCAACAATTGAAAATTGACTGGAGAACACTATAATACGGTGCATAACATGCATTAGGAGAGCTCTGAAAAGAAAGTGCATTTCTTAATGTTTGGTGAGAATTTTCAATTTCCCTTAATCTAATTGAACCACTAGTGAGAAATCAGGTTATTTGGTTCAATTCACTAATCCTTGTAAACAATGAAAACAACGTAAACAACATCCTACACTGAACTATTGAGGTTAATGAATTACTTTTTGTCACTGACATCTCTAACACAAACTTAAGTAAATTTGTTCGAGCTCCACAGAAGTAATTTCTCATATTTTGGAGGAAATATGATGCTACATAAAGACTAATTTCTCACATACAATAAATTGTGCTACAGAATAAAATGCAAATCACTAGCAGCATGTTGATATTTAGTTCTTTCGAAAACATGAAGCGTATACAATGTCGTCTTTTTGCAAACTAAATATTTCATATCTTCTGCCAAACACAAAAAATCAACAAAATTCACCTTTTTCCTCATTTTGTCAATATGAAGCAAGCAAAAAAAGATTGATGAATACAATGTCAGCAAAACCTAATTGTTTCGTATCCCATATATCAGCTGGAATCAAATTCATATCATTGTTCGTGGCTGTCAATCATATCTTGCATACCGTATTGTGCTTCATGTTAAATGTATTTCATCTCTACCTAAATGTTCGCGTTTAAATAAACCCTTTTGTCTATAAAAAGGAGAGTAAACGAGCAACGAAAAAGGGGTGATGCCCTGCAATCTACTGTTGTCATTTAAAGAAAATAAATGCGCATGTTCGAGGGTGTGAGTTGAAGCGCAAAAAACAAAGGTACGCCAAAGCCTAAATCTGACTATGATTTCGTCAGCCATAGAGTGATCTGCTTGATATCATAACACGTGTTACATTTACGATAGATTGCACACTTTTGAAAGCTCTCTTACTTTTCAGGTCTTTAAATGTTACCTGTTCTCCCCGAGAAGGACACCGCCTAATAAACACCACTGCCTCAGTGTTTCAATTGCTTGTATATTCCCCGCGATGTGTACATAATGAGCAAACAGACTCACGATACAGTAACATTCGACTTTCACTGCTTCATGAATGTATCAACCTTGTAAAAGGGGTAAATGACCCAAGCGCATTAGTGTTCATTCAGGTGTTACGTAACTCTGCACTAATGACCGGTCATAATGAGCTCTTTGCCCGTAATGAATGTAACGATTCAATACGTATTTTGTATCAGCTATTTCGCCTTTCAATATTAAACAATGAAGTAATCAGTGGGGGCAAAATCTGCATTGTTTACTTGGAATAATGGCAGTCACGCGAAAGCTTACAATTTTTTTGCCTTACTGTTAGTATAATTATGGAGATTTGTGCTTTACTGTTTTGTACAAATAAAAAACGAAAACATGACGAAGGTGACCCGGCATTGATGTCGACAAAAAGAAAATGTAATCATGGAATTCTGGACAAAGTTATGTCTTATGGCTTCTGAAAGAGACGATTAAATTGGGCATACTTGTTTGTTTTGGTTTTCTTTCTATCTTTTTTGTTTGTTTTTGGTTTGTCGGTGTACCTTCGATACTTTCTACACTAATAAGCTGCTTTGTTCTTCCTTCGTTTAAAATCATTGCTCAGAAGCATTTGCCTGAGATATTTTGATTGTCGTTCCCACTATATCAGAACTGGACAGCTTTTACCTGCGTAGGTAATATTGCAGAGAAATCAGTCTACTATTCGGAGTCTGTCTGTATGCATAACAATAGCTTATGAGATACATTTTCTTTGTTCGTTTTTTGTTCAGCTGCCATAATGCACTAAATTAGTAAGATTATAATCTGGGTGAGCAAGCATGCAGCATAAGCTCTTAACAAAGACTGCAGTAAAGACAATCATCTGCACCAGGTCAGGCTCCGTAGCGGAGAGACGTATATATATATATATATATATATATATATATATATATATATTCATAATATCAACAAAAAAAAAAAACTGGTACTGCATTTTGGCCAATAAAGTATAAGTTTATTCGACTCATTTTTTTTTTTTTTTTTGTTCAGGAGTCTTGACAATTAAGAAGACGTAAGATGTAGGACGCCAAAATTTGAGTCGAATTATAATTTATACTGTAATTGGCTAAAAATGCATTACCAGTTTGTTTTGTTTTTATTTCTTCTTGGAGCCAATACGTGAAAACTCAACATGTTTGGACCTATGACATAATATGTATATACATATATTATATCACAGGTCCAAACATAGGCATTATACATATACATATATCATCTTCAAATCTCCTGGTTGGTCTTGCTTATGTAGCTGTAAAAAGCAAATAAAGAGGCAGGTCTGAACCATATAGACTAAGGACGGCATGAGGGAAAGTATTGCGAAAACCGAAAAACATTATTACACTCCAGCTAATCAACCTCATGCAGCATTTGCACTTGTATAGGAAAAGTAAACATCCGGGTCATTGTTTCCTTCTTGGATGTAGAACACTGCACTTGCCATCAGTTATTATGGGAAGGGGCAGGGGTCTCAACTATCAGAAATTGGTTCATCCGCAGGCCGAAAATTATTGAGGTATAGAGAAATATTGTACACAAAGGTTGTTATGTTTATGCACCATTCTAGTCGAACTCTCTTCTTTTTGCTTAGTACAAAACCAGGAAGTACACTTGTCTGGAGTTGTCAATGGTGCCAATGTCTATTATTATGTACATAATAATGAGGGGGCTTCATGATTAGAGTGTCTGCTTTGTCTACAGCTGGTGGTAAGGTTATGAAAGAAGGAAACTTTCCAGGAAACCAGTTTCAAAATCTTCTGTTCATCATTGCTCTTCTACAGAGGTCCAGACCAAGACGACATCCAGCTGAATTTAAGTATGGGCTTTGCAGTGTATGGGCGGTTGGGCGGCCGTCCCGCCAAGCGGGCTGCCTCGTCGGCCTCCGACTCTTCCGTGGGGGCGGGTTTCATCTGAAGTTTTCGCCTGATTGATTTTATTGCGTCACGATCTGGGAGACGCAAGGGGGAGGAGAAGAGAAAGATAAGGGTGAAATGAATGGGGTAAATATCGAAAAACAGGAAAAGAAGCCAAAGATGAAGATAAAGAAAGGGAACAGTAACTGCGTCATTAAGAACGTATAGACGATTAAATGACGTTTGTTATCGTCGAAGATTAACGATATCCAACGCGTCATTACCGCCACAATCCAAAGGCAGGATGGCCTAGATAGTGCCTGTATTGAGCTCTCGTATGACTTCACTTGAACTTTACTACGCCCACTAACACCATTCAAGTTTATCAGAGTGTATTTCCTCAATGACATAAAGTCTTACCTTGTCACTACTCATCTAGCTATTCATGCAAAAATAGTAAGATAATATAACAAGATAACTTTCTATATGGACAGTCTTCTATAGTGTTCTACTCTGTTGAATTTGTAGTTTTTCCTGCAATTTTTGCAAACATTTTTACAAATTTGAATGCGAAAAAAGCAAACTAACCAAAGAAAAAAAAACATGATACCGCAATGGCCAGAAAGTAACACTACTTCAGAACGATGATTGGAAGAAAAGTTGCTTTATCTTTTCTGCCCCAGGAGGGTCACTGTGTGACAGACATGGCGCATTTTATTTCTATATTATCATTATCTGTCGAGGGTAGAGATGATGGGGTGGCAGAAGGAGACTGGAGGGGTGAGTTCAGGAGGAGGAGGAGTCCAGATGTTGGCTTACCTTTTTCGTCTGCTAATCGCAGGAATTCCTCGAGTTTGCCCTTGGCGAGAGCCTTGCTGAGTTGTTCTGTACCCGGTTTAAAGGGTTTGTTGTAGAAGTGGTCGTAGCTCGTTGCTTTTCTTAGGTGCATCTCATGCCGCGTTGTGTTGGGAACTGTAGACGAAAAACAGAACGAGAATTATGACAAGAGGATGTTCAGTTGAGTCGTTATTAGGAATAGGAGAGCAATGTCCGAACAAATTAATTTTATTCGTATTATTCATCAGCGTAGTACTAAACTTATCAGCAGATACACACTTTTTTGTAGTCTTGAGCGTGAAAACCCACCTTTGTCTTAACTTCATGTTGCCCAAATTCACACCTAATAATATTTTGCTTACGTCGGTGAGAAATAATTAATTGTAAGAAGATGTGGGGGGGGGGGGATATCTTCCAGGAAGCCCATTGCAATTCCGATATATACCATGAAGGTTGATTACTTTATAACATTTCCTAGGAATAATGCACCGTTATAGTGGCAAAATCGCCATGAATAATTAGTCTTATATCAATATAGTAAATTTTAAAGCCAGTTACAGTGTGAGAAAGCAACTGGCGAAAAACTAGAAACTGTGGTGAGGAAAAAAGGACATCTAAAACACCAGGCCCAGTCTTTTAAAAATGTGCAATGAAACTCCGTTTTCCCAAATCATTTGCTTGTATCATTAAGGGCACTGTCATAGTGGTAGAAAAAAATGATATATCAGTTTTCGGGTTTTTTTTCATGGATCTTGTCTTTGTCTTTTGCTCATTCAAAAGGAAAAACTGTAAGAAAAATTACATTGAAAGAAATAAACAGTCCCTGGTGCTTATATATGTATTAGTACTTCCGCGGCATTTATCATTTATATTGTAGTGTAATGCTCGACTAATTGTCACTGCCTGTATAAAAGATGTTTCAGAAAATCAAATTTGCATGCCCGATAATTAACATTATGCCTCAGCAGTTTTTTAGCTGTTGTTGTTGGGTTTTGTTGTTGTTGTTGTTGTTTTTTTGTTGCTGTTGTTTTTTTTTTTTTTTTTTGGGGGGGGGGAGTGAACAATAATCCACTGCAAGATAAAACCGAATCATTCATAGTTGTTTTCTTCTTCGTTTCTGTAAAATTTTGTTGCTCACCATAATTTTAGACTAAGATTGTCTACGGAAGCAGCTCAAGTCTGAATAATACATTACACGACACTTACCTATACCCGTGGCTGGCCTGCGTATATTCTTATTGCAACCGAACCGAGTGGTGTTGTTGGTTAGCTCCCTCTGTTGACGAGGTCCGGGGGCTTGGTATATCGCCCTCGACGTCGACTCGTGGCTGTACGGCACTTTCTCGCGCCAATCCACATAACCCTCTAGAGCTGTGCGAACTTGATAACCTACAGGGTATATACAGAAAGTAAACAGGACGATCACATGACTATAATAAGAACAGTACTGATTGAAAGAGCTTAAAGGATTATACAACTAAACACTCTATCCTTAACCGGCAGTGTTCCTTTTCTTTTCTTCTTTTTTTTTTAAGATTTTTTTTTTTCATAATTCTCCATGGGAAAAAAAATACCAGATCGGTTTTTTTCAAGATAACAAAGTAGCATAGAAGAATTACAGAAAAATATGGCATGCTCCGGTAGAGTACCACATTATTTTCATGAGTAATGTGACTTTTTTTTGTAGTTATTATGTTAACATTAAATGGTCATAATTATTTATTATCTTCATGCATGGGGATCTTCCTCAGTCTGTTTTTTTTTTTTTTTTGTACACGATGAAAAAAAATGCTTATCATTACGTCTTCTCTTTTTTCTGAAGGTGAACTCACTCTTTGAGTAAAATGTATTTTAAAATTTTTCATTAACGGCGTGACCACTATCTGTGCCCTTGTGTTGTCTTTTTCAGTTGTCATATCTCGTGTTTGTTTGTTCTACTATTATCTAAATACGGATAAAAAAAATTAATTGCAGTCAGCCGTGAGGCTGTTTTTCAGCAAGTGGGTATAAGCCAGTTCACAGTTACAATCTGAGCAAGTGCAGATAAAGGTCATTGCAGACCTTCTTTTGAAATGGATTTGCAACTGAGGTATTCAAAACCTAGACAGAGCTTGTTGACAACTGTGTTGTAAATGAACCAGGTGTAGATTGGTATTTACAGGTGAATGTGCATTCTTTTCAGCAAAACTAGCAAAAGCCATTCATGCAGCACTGATATGTAAATTAACACTTCCTGCATGGATGTTTTCAACTGCTCTTCTTGAAAACTATTCCATGTATTGCAAAGTCTATGGTTGGAGAGGTCATTGCAGACTAGTGCTAACTGTGAACTGGCTTATTACATACATACAATTGTCAATGAACAGATTTAATGTTAAGCAAACATGAAAAAACACTGATAACAATATTCTGCGAAAAACAACTAAAATAACAAATGGTAAGTCCAAATGGTTTCTTAAGGTCAACATTTTATGTAGTTACAATTATGATTACGAATTCAGCAAAATAATGAAAAATAATCATTAGATAACTTGCAATGAAACAGTGAAATGTTAAAAACAACAGCACAAATCAAATTATATCAAAGTCATGATACAGGAACATGCGATCAGTCATAATCTACGGACAAAATCAAAACTTCTTTTCGTTTTGAAGTTTAAAAAAGTGGGTTTTTTTCTGATTTTCTCTAGAAAATATTTCTAAAAAATTGATCAACTAAAGATTGGTCTTTTTGTTTTTGTATTTTATTTTTATTTACAAAATTTCTTTGGGAATGACTAATTCGACTTTTAGGGTAAAATTGATGAAACAAGGGTTAATAGCTTCATAATTATGTAATGCACTTATTTATCAGGATGCTCCTAAATAACAGTTTTGTTGTTGTTTTTGTTGTTCTAACTGGGCGTGCCTACTGCCGAATTTTCATTTTTGAAGGCGTTTATGATGACATAATAGGTTATGCTGACCAATAACTCCTTATTTTTACTTAATTCATATATTTATTCACAGAAGTTTAAGAACTTGCTCTCAGTTCACAGCTGTATTTTCACCAAGTCCCATGAATACAAGGCATTTACAAATGAATAAAACACATATGACGTTTTACACAAAACACAGATACCTCAGAGTAAAAACTATGAAACACATGCAACGACATGCAATGGTAAGTAAAAGGTTAAACTAAATAGGTATCACAGAGAAATATCATCGAATGAAAAACACTCACACAAGACGCAATAAACAAACATTACTATATTTATACGTTACTTTCATCAGGGTAACAACAACAACATTGGCCCACCAAAACTGATTAAAAAAACAACAACAACTCAAAGCATATTGTTTACCCTGAGGAATGCCGAGGTAGTCTGTCTGGTAGGTAGAGAGACTTTTGTCTCGAAGAATCTCTTCCATCATTTGGTCAGTCAGAGGGTGTGGATATAACTTCTGATGGTCGTGGAGGGCGTCCTTCGGGAGCTTCCATACCATGAATGACTACCAATGGAAAGAGAAAGATGAGATTGTGATTAATGGGAGTTGAATCTGATCTGTAGCGTTCGCCTAGGGATTAAAAAAAGAAAAAGAGGAAAAAATGAAGTATAGTGGATGTGGTTTAATAACGTGAAAGACCATGGCCATTAATTTTTCATGTCTTCTAAAACTTGAGAATGAAATTAAGTTCAAATCATTATTATGAAACTTAATGCGATTGATTTTAACTTGACATTAAACGCAAAAATCACACTCCTAATTACTTTATGATAATAATGATATTGCGACAAATCTGTATGGATTGTATTCAGTTGATATTGACACAAAAAGTATACCAAACTTTGGTATCTTCTCCTAGTGACCTTGAAATTACTGTCATCTAAGTTTCGTGTATATTATATAATATTGGTTGGATATGCAGGTGTACTATAAGAACTATTGGTGTACATTGTTTCCCTTATTTAGGATAGTTTCCGTTATATTTATGCCAGCAATGAGGACTGCACAAGCTGCGAATATGCTGTTGATACGACTGCTGTTGTGACCTGGTGATCAGCAGACGAGAGGGGTTGACCTTCGTATGATATGTTTACAAGTTGTTGTACATCGTATAGACATTGTACTAGGTATGTATTTTGCTGTTGCTGACATTGTAGTGAAACTTTAGCATTCAGTTATGTGAAGTAAAATGGACATGAGCAGGGGCGGATCCAGGAATTCAAAGGAGAAGCGCCTTTACAAAATTAAAGGGGGCGCCAGCCCCCCCCCCCCCCCATTTTTTCTTTTTATTTCTTTTGTTTTAACAAAAATATAGAAGGGGCGCGCGCCAAGTGCGCCCGTCTGGATCCGCTACTGATGAGCAATGGTTATAACCTTTGTGAAATGACAAGGTAGATTGATTGAAGTCAAAGCATGTGTGAAATAAGCTTGGTTGTGTATCGCGGAATTATAGGATAATGCCAGTAATTGGTTTTAGAAACCGGAAGTTTCAGTTGAAATTACATAGTGGCCTCAACCTTGGGTATATATCTCATGTTTCATCATCTTCATACTCTCGCATGGTGACAGATTTACACTGTGCTAAAGTGTTTTGTTGTTGACATTATTTACAGTAGTTTAATTTTAGCAGTCCGTTTAAAAAATATGCATAATTATGGTTAAGAGGACGATGAACAATATTATTGCTATATAGGCTTTTGAACTGGTGAGGTGACTACAATCATACAAGGTGGATTGATTGAAGTCAAAGCAGGTGTAGAATAAGCTTGGTTGTGGATCGTGGAATTATAGGATAATACTGGTATTTAGTTTTAGAAATCGCAAGCTTTAGTTGAATTAAGTGATGAAGAGATCGAACGGCAGTTCATGATGATCACTTATTATCAGACTCTTGACCAGAATGGAATAGCGTTTGGGGATGCGTTCCACTTTGATGACGGTAACAGTTTTTAAGCAGTTACTACGGCCCAGTCCAGTTTTATTACAAAAAAATAATGAAACCAATTATTATTATTCATAGATAACAAGTGTTTAAGAATAAAGATCCATGCATTTTGAAGAATGTATTTAATGTTTAAAGGGGAAGGCTAGTAACTGATCAGTGGGAATCAGTGGAAATGCTGGGAGATGATTGTTCCAATCCTTATGGGATTCATTCAAGAGTCCATTGTATGTCTATTGTTGTGTGAAAATGATTTGCTTCAGAATGGTCTCATATTCAAGTAATGTGCAGTTTAATGCTTCCAGGTTAGCGTCCCTGGTCAGCGACGGAGCATTAATCTGCACATTACTTGAATATGAGACCGTTCTGAAGCAAATCATGTTCACACAACAATAGATATACAATGGACTCTTGAATGAATCCCATAAGGATTGGAACAATCATCTCCCAGCATTTCCACTGATTCCCACTGATCAGTTACTAGCCTTCCCCTTTAAACTGCTTTGATTTAGTCTGGTCAAAAGTATCTCACTATATGCACTAGAGTTCTGAATAATTGAAGCAAAAACATTTGGACTTAGATACAATGTAAATAGTTCGTAGTTTTGTGGTTTGCGCATGTGCTAAACCAAACTGCACGTATTACTATTGTGTAACACTGACAATGTACAGTTACGATGTTTGTTTTCATCTTTGCTTGGTTATTGCAGGTTCTTTTTTTTTCCCTTTGTTACTTTTGGAATAAACTACATGTATATACAACACCTAACTGCAGCTAAACTGCCAAGCTCATTCATTAAATTTTAAGGAGAGTCCTATACTCCCCTGGTATCATCACCTATTCATGGTAAAGATTTGTATTTAAGTAAACTGAAAATGAATTTTACGCAAATAGCAAGGTAGGTGATTTTTAAAGCCCATTTTAAAAAGTAAAAATAAAATAGGGCTACATTGTATCCAAATACGTGTTTTCGCAACGCTTTCATTACAGATACCAAGTGGATTAATTTTACATAGAGCCAATCAATGACACTAAACGTTTTTATTGTTGTGCAATTTCAAATTTACTCCTGACGGTCATATGCGTTAATTCATAACTTTCTTCATGCTTCATCATTATTTCATAAAACTGACAAAATCGCAGGCCTTCAGTCATCTTCCCATGCCTAAGAATAATGTGCAATATTCACTACAATTAGGTAAGAAAGTTTTCTGTGTTGTTTTCAGCTAAAGCATGACAATGGACGTTATTATTAGATAACAGTAGTCGAACGACATTTTTATCCCTACGCTGCACGGAGTAATCAAATGCAAAATTCACACACAACACACACACATACACACACACACACACACACAACGCAGATGAAACAATCATAGAAGCCACTATGATACAGTAGTGACATGAATATTGAGATCGCTATGCCTGGCTTAGATAGCATAGGCACATAAGAAAAAATAGTGATTTGTTTTTTTTATTTATTTATTTATTTTTTTTATTTTTTTTTTCTATTTTTTTGGTGCTATTGCATAAACAGTTCCAACGGAAGATTTAAAAAAAAAAAAAAAAAAAAAGGAAAAAGGGTAATCACGCTGCGAGCAGGGTTCGAACCTGCGCGGGAAGATCCCATTGGATTTCAAGTCCAACGCCTTAACCACTCGGCCATCACAGCTCCCGCCGACGACTTGAGCGGCACTATTGTTTATAAGCCGTAGAGCACGTTTACTGCACACTTCAATGACTCCCAGATTGTATCGTACGTTGTACGTCAGGATGTTCGTGTGTGTTTGTGTGTGTGTGTGCGAAGTGCCGTACAGTTTACACGGAATCTCGTCTGTGGATGGCTCTTTTCAGTACGCACTCGCAACTCCATAGAAATTACACAATAATGCGCCGTGTGTGTGTACGTGGATATGCCTGCCCGCGCATATCTATCTGCGTGCGTGCGGGTACACAACTCCATCGTCGCATCATGTCGGGCTCAGCACCACAGATCTCTGTGCCTCACACGGGTAAATATAGAGTGTGTTAAAATTTAAAATTCGTAAATAGAGTGTGTTAAAATTTAAAATTCTGTAAAGTAGGCCAGTAGCTGGGGTGCGAATGACTCCCCCTAGGGTCTGCTTGAACAAAATGTATACCGGTATTCATTTTTCTTCAAATCACACAACAGTGAAATAAAATAATTTAGTTTTTTAGCTCAACTGAGCCAAACGCTCAAGTAGGCTTTTGCGATCCTTCATCGTCCGGCGTGCGTCGTGCGTAAACTTTATACATTTTCATCTGCTTTGACGGAGCACCCCTAGGGGGATATGAATTCCAGTGATCAAATAGACACCACATAAACCAGGGGCCCCAGGGGCCCTACACCCGCTCAAAGAAAGGAATCTTTGAAAACTTTCTTCACTTGATCCAGAAGTGATAGAGCTAGGTTTACTGATGTTATGAGTAGGTACATGTACTACTGCAGTTTCAAGTTTGTTCATGGCGGATCTGGAGTGCCCCCTTGGGACCGGGGGGGGGGGGGGTCAAAGTGGGGTCAAAATTGTGCATTTCCTTCAATTCTTCCTCTTGAAAATTCACCGTCAAATTTTCACCATACTTCGCATGTATAATTGCCAAAGTGATAGAATATCTATTTGCACTCATCACCATTTCCTACTGGGAGGGTCCCCAAGGATAATGCCCTCCTCCCCCACCCCACTTCCCCCCCCCCCCCCGGTGGGGGGGGGGGAGGGGATAAGCCTCCAAAGAAAGGACTTTTTTCTTCTGTCAAACCTCAAGAAATAAGCTGGGTTAGAGCTACGAGTAAGTGGATTGATGAATTTAGTTTCAAGTTATGTTCGTAGCAGATGGGGGTGATGGGCCCGGGGACCGAAATGGGGCCCAATTTTCACATTTTTATCTTCTTTCTAAAAACACGCAGTCATATTTAGAATGCTGTGAATAAGTATATTGGTGACTGTAGTTTAAAATTTTTCATGGCAGAACAGGGGACGGGGACGGAACGGGGGGCAGGATAATAACTTGTATTAATGAACTTTATTTTTATTTCATCTTCTTGAAAACCACATGACTGATTTTCACCAAACTTGGCAGGTAGCATCGGGGGTGGGTGGGGGGGTGGGGTAGGACCTAAATCAATTCAAATGGGCTCCACACAATTCCCTGGGGACCCAGGGGCCCTCTTCTAAGTAATCGTTAAAAATCTTCTTCTCTAGAACCACAAGTTATAGAGCTAAGTCATTTATATGAGTATAGTATAGTACATCGATTGCAGTTTTCAAGTTTGTTCGTGATAGATCGGGGGTGGGCCTGGGTGAAATTGGGGCTCAATGTTCACATTTCACATTTTTATTTCCTTGTTCAAAACACACGGACATATTTTCACCAACTTGGCAGGTATTATGGCCAGCATGATAGAATAAGTACTGTATGAATGGAGACTTATTATTCTCCATTCCCCCCCCCCCCCCCCCCAAAAAAAAAGGCTGTTTTCCCCTCTGGAATCAAAAGGTATATTCAAGCTGAGTTAGTACTTCATTTTGAAATTGTACACAAAATAACTGAAAGTAAGAAAATTACTAGATATGCATACTCTACACTGTTTGATGAATGTGTGCCTGACAAATATATCTCTTTTTGGAAGGATTCTTGTCCACCTCCCGTTAACTTCACTCTCGATTGGCAAAAAATACACATGCTTAATTTCAAATGCACTATTGATAGTCGTTTTAGATCATTTTATTTTAAAATTTTCCATAAGACAATTGCTTTTAATGCGTTTTTATTTAAAATAAAAAGGAAAGATTCTCCCCTTTGCTCATTCTGTAAAAAGGAACCTGAAACGATTGTTCATGTGTTTTGTGAATGCCCAGTGGTAAATCTTGTATGGGATGATCTATTGTTAACAATAAATAGAAAACAGTCCTCCAATAGAATCATCTCCTCTTTTGAAAAAATATTTGGCATTCAGGCTGACACATTTTTGACTTTTTTATTTCTTGTATTTAAGTATTATATCCATTGCTGTAAATTTAGTAGTAAATTGCCTAATATTGTGGAATTCAGAGCTCGATTAAAAAGAATTAAGGATACAGAGTATTTTCTAGCAAAAAAGAAAGGTAAACTCCCATTGCATTTTAAGAAATGGAGATTTGATGTTTAGAGTACTTTTTGCTAGTCTTTCATATATCTGCTAATCTATCTTATGGGTAATACCATGGAAACGTACTACAATTGTACTTATTACAATACCCTTGGTGCCGTGAGGTTTCGTTTCTCATATATTAGTTCACCTGTTTCATAAGTATACAGGTATTTGTACCAATACATAATATGGAAATGGAGATAATTTCATCGGGATCAAGGTGTTAGACTGACTTGTCAGATTTCAGTTTTTGTACATGTATTCTTGACTCTTATGTTCATAGTTTCCACTATATAATCTGGAAACATTTCTTATAATCATGTGAAAACTGCTCTATCTAATCCTGTAAATATTTTGATTTTTGTATGAATGATTTGTTGATTTGATCAATAAAGACTTAAAGAAAAAAAAAAAGCTGAGTTAGTACTACTACTTACTAGATTCTTAACTGTAGTTTCGAGTTTGTGTATGGCAAGTCTGGGGAATTTAGGCCCAATTTTCACATTTTCATCATTTTTTTTTTTTGTTGAAAACATATGATAAGATTTAAAAGAGTTACATGTAGAGAGCTGGATCCAGCAGGACTGCCTTATGAGAGGTTTAATCTTTGCAACTGATTGACAAATTGCCCTACATCGACGTAAATAAGCACTGAATTGATCAGTGTTCTAGTAGCAGCCATGATAAAAATCATGGGCGTACATACTCGAGCAGGATTCGAACCTACGACCTCCTGATCACCGGACAGGCGTCATCTCCACTAGACCACCGAGCTTTCGCCCGAAAGCAAGTGTTGGTTCTAATCCTTATAGCCTGCAGCGGGTACTGCTTTGTTATTCAAATTCATGATTTTCTTCCGTCGAGATGTTTTCATTGCAACTGATTGACAAATTGCCCTACATCGACGTAAATAAGCACTGAATTGATCAGTGTTCTAGTAGCAGCCATGATAAAATTCATGGGCGTACATACTCGAGCAGGATTCGAACCTACGACCTCCTGATCACCGGACAGGCGTCATCTCCACTAGACCACCGAGCTTTCGCCCGAAAGCAAGTGTTGGTTCTAATCCTTATAGCCTGCAGCGGGTACTGCTTTGTTATTCAAATTCATGATTTTCTTCCGTCGAGATGTTTTCATTGCAACTGATTGACAAATTGCCCTACATCGACGTAAATAAGCACTGAATTGATCAGTGTTCTAGTAGCAGCCATGATAAAAATCATGGGCGTACATACTCGAGCAGGATTCGAACCTACGACCTCCTGATCACCGGACAGGCGTCATCTCCACTAGACCACCGAGCTTTCGCCCGAAAGCAAGTGTTGGTTCTAATCCTTATAGCCTGCAGCGGGTACTGCTTTGTTATTCAAATTCATGATTTTCTTCCGTCGAGATGTTTTCATTGCAACTGATTGACAAATTGCCCTACATCGACGTAAATAAGCACTGAATTGATCAGTGTTCTAGTAGCAGCCATGATAAAATTCATGGGCGTACATACTCGAGCAGGATTCGAACCTACGACCTCCTGATCACCGGACAGGCGTCATCTCCACTAGACCACCGAGCTTTCGCCCGAAAGCAAGTGTTGGTTCTAATCCTTATAGCCTGCAGCGGGTACTGCTTTGTTATTCAAATTCATGATTTTCTTCCGTCGAGATGTTTTCATTGCAACTGATTGACAAATTGCCCTACATCGACGTAAATAAGCACTGAATTGATCAGTGTTCTAGTAGCAGCCATGATAAAAATCATGGGCGTACATACTCGAGCAGGATTCGAACCTACGACCTCCTGATCACCGGACAGGCGTCATCTCCACTAGACCACCGAGCTTTCGCCCGAAAGCAAGTGTTGGTTCTAATCCTTATAGCCTGCAGCGGGTACTGCTTTGTTATTCAAATTCATGATTTTCTTCCGTCGAGATGTTTTCATTGCAACTGATTGACAAATTGCCCTACATCGACGTAAATAAGCACTGAATTGATCAGTGTTCTAGTAGCAGCCATGATAAAAATCATGGGCGTACATACTCGAGCAGGATTCGAACCTACGACCTCCTGATCACCGGACAGGCGTCATCTCCACTAGACCACCGAGCTTTCGCCCGAAAGCAAGTGTTGGTTCTAATCCTTATAGCCTGCAGCGGGTACTGCTTTGTTATTCAAATTCATGATTTTCTTCCGTCGAGATGTTTTCATTGCAACTGATTGACAAATTGCCCTACGTCGACGTAAATAAGCACTGAATTGATCAGTGTTCTAGTAGCAGCCATGATAAAAATCATGGGCGTACATACTCGAGCAGGATTCGAACCTACGACCTCCTGATCACCGGACAGGCGTCATCTCCACTAGACCACCGAGCTTTCGCCCGAAAGCAAGTGTTGGTTCTAATCCTTATAGCCTGCAGCGGGTACTGCTTTGTTATTCAAATTCATGATTTTCTTCCGTCGAGATGTTTTCATTGCAACTGATTGACAAATTGCCCTACATCGACGTAAATAAGCACTGAATTGATCAGTGTTCTAGTAGCAGCCATGATAAAAATCATGGGCGTACATACTCGAGCAGGATTCGAACCTACGACCTCCTGATCACCGGACAGGCGTCATCTCCACTAGACCACCGAGCTTTCGCCCGAAAGCAAGTGTTGGTTCTAATCCTTATAGCCTGCAGCGGGTACTGCTTTGTTATTCAAATTCATGATTTTCTTCCGTCGAGAGGTCGTAGGTTCGAATCCTGCTCGAGTATGTACGCCCATGATTTTTATCATGGCTGCTACTAGAACACTGATCAATTCAGTGCTTATTTACGTCGATGTAGGGCAATTTGTCAATCAGTTGCAATGAAAACATCTCGACGGAAGAAAATCATGAATTTGAATAACAAAGCAGTACCCGCTGCAGGCTATAAGGATTAGAACCAACACTTGCTTTCGGGCGAAAGCTCGGTGGTCTAGTGGAGATGACGCCTGTCCGGTGATCAGGAGGTCGTAGGTTCGAATCCTGCTCGAGTATGTACGCCCATGATTTTTATCATGGCTGCTACTAGAACACTGATCAATTCAGTGCTTATTTACGTCGATGTAGGGCAATTTGTCAATCAGTTGCAATGAAAACATCTCGACGGAAGAAAATCATGAATTTGAATAACAAAGCAGTACCCGCTGCAGGCTATAAGGATTAGAACCAACACTTGCTTTCGGGCGAAAGCTCGGTGGTCTAGTGGAGATGACGCCTGTCCGGTGATCAGGAGGTCGTAGGTTCGAATCCTGCTCGAGTATGTACGCCCATGATTTTTATCATGGCTGCTACTAGAACACTGATCAATTCAGTGCTTATTTACGTCGATGTAGGGCAATTTGTCAATCAGTTGCAATGAAAACATCTCGACGGAAGAAAATCATGAATTTGAATAACAAAGCAGTACCCGCTGCAGGCTATAAGGATTAGAACCAACACTTGCTTTCGGGCGAAAGCTCGGTGGTCTAGTGGAGATGACGCCTGTCCGGTGATCAGGAGGTCGTAGGTTCGAATCCTGCTCGAGTATGTACGCCCATGATTTTTATCATGGCTGCTACTAGAACACTGATCAATTCAGTGCTTATTTACGTCGATGTAGGGCAATTTGTCAATCAGTTGCAATGAAAACATCTCGACGGAAGAAAATCATGAATTTGAATAACAAAGCAGTACCCGCTGCAGGCTATAAGGATTAGAACCAACACTTGCTTTCGGGCGAAAGCTCGGTGGTCTAGTGGAGATGACGCCTGTCCGGTGATCAGGAGGTCGTAGGTTCGAATCCTGCTCGAGTATGTACGCCCATGATTTTTATCATGGCTGCTACTAGAACACTGATCAATTCAGTGCTTATTTACGTCGATGTAGGGCAATTTGTCAATCAGTTGCAATGAAAACATCTCGACGGAAGAAAATCATGAATTTGAATAACAAAGCAGTACCCGCTGCAGGCTATAAGGATTAGAACCAACACTTGCTTTCGGGCGAAAGCTCGGTGGTCTAGTGGAGATGACGCCTGTCCGGTGATCAGGAGGTCGTAGGTTCGAATCCTGCTCGAGTATGTACGCCCATGATTTTTATCATGGCTGCTACTAGAACACTGATCAATTCAGTGCTTATTTACGTCGATGTAGGGCAATTTGTCAATCAGTTGCAATGAAAACATCTCGACGGAAGAAAATCATGAATTTGAATAACAAAGCAGTACCCGCTGCAGGCTATAAGGATTAGAACCAACACTTGCTTTCGGGCGAAAGCTCGGTGGTCTAGTGGAGATGACGCCTGTCCGGTGATCAGGAGGTCGTAGGTTCGAATCCTGCTCGAGTATGTACGCCCATGATTTTTATCATGGCTGCTACTAGAACACTGATCAATTCAGTGCTTATTTACGTCGATGTAGGGCAATTTGTCAATCAGTTGCAATGAAAACATCTCGACGGAAGAAAATCATGAATTTGAATAACAAAGCAGTACCCGCTGCAGGCTATAAGGATTAGAACCAACACTTGCTTTCGGGCGAAAGCTCGGTGGTCTAGTGGAGATGACGCCTGTCCGGTGATCAGGAGGTCGTAGGTTCGAATCCTGCTCGAGTATGTACGCCCATGATTTTTATCATGGCTGCTACTAGAACACTGATCAATTCAGTGCTTATTTACGTCGATGTAGGGCAATTTGTCAATCAGTTGCAATGAAAACATCTCGACGGAAGAAAATCATGAGGTTTAATCTTTTAGTACCTAATTTGACTTCTTTGTATCGGGGTTCCGCTGTGAATGTATAGTTAGTATATAGAGGTTGGTGATGGAGTATGTACTATGTGTGTCTTGTTTGTGACTGTAGTTGGAGCCTGTGCTGGCTAACCACGGGGGCCCCTGACTTGGCGGGGCATTTGCCCTTGTTATTATGTTAGAGAGATTGATGGGGAGCTTACCCTTGTCGACAAATCTGTATTTGATTCGTTTTTCTTTCAAAAGTGGCACCCGGCCGTTATATCAAATTATTGTGAATGCTTTTCCCTGTTATTGTGTGATTTCAATACATGTAATTATCATTTTATAGAACGTAATTTATTTTCATGGCTCTTGTTATGGTGGGACTTCACTGCATTATGCAAGGAGACATTTCGTTGTGTTGTGTTGTGTTGTGTTGTGTTGTGTTGTGTTGTGTTGTATTGTATTGTATTGTGTTGTCTTGTTGTGTGTTCATTCATGCTCCATTGAGCATTATACTTTCACAGGTATGTACTTTGTTTCATGGCATATGTTATAGTTTTCAATAAAAACAGAAATACAAAAAAAAAAACTTGGCATGCAGGTAATATCTCTATTTTTTATAAGATATTTATTAATCCTTGTACAAAATATGCACTGTTTCCCGATCTTGGCCCCCAGGGGTACGAACACCATTCCACGCTTTGGGCCCCAAAGGGCACAAAAATGCCAAGGGAGTGGAGGAGGCAAAGCCCCCAATTCAAGGAATCTTTACAAACATAATATTCTTCTCTAGAATCAGATGTGATAAGCTATAAGTTAATGCTATGAGTAAGTAGGTTGGTGACTGCAGTTTGTTTGTTCATGGCCAATCCTGAGACAGGCCCGGGAGAACAAAATAAATGGGCATATTTCTCACATTGTCACCTTCTTCTTGAAAAAAACATGGTCAGGATAGATTTGTCACCAAATCTGGAAGGCATTATCAGTAGGGTGACAGAATGTTCATTTGCACATGGGATGGGCAAATACGCCCCCATGCCTATAACGGGACCCCAAGGGGACCCCAGAACCCCCATCTATTAATGAATCTAATAAATAATGGGTTAAAAATTGATTCAAAAGCATACATAGAAAACCAGAGATACTCTGAGTAATATACTCTCAAGGTTATTTATGGTAGATCCACGGGTTGATCTCATTTTTTCTTATTTTTGAAAATGCATTTTCAAATGGCAGACCTTTCTGCAAGGTGATGGAGCATACGAATGGACACCATGAACCCTGGAGGCCCTCAAAGCTGCTCCCCCAATGTTTGAATGACTGAATGAATGACTGAATGAATGACTGAATGAATGAAATCACCAACTTGAAAATACAAATTACGTAAGAATAAAAGGGGAAAATCCACACAATTCAATCTTTCACTGTTTCTCTTTCTCCGTCTTACCTCGAATGGATGCGGGTTATTTTTCCGAGCCCCCGATGCTGACCCGGTCCTCAAGTACGGCTCGGCCCTGTTGTACCCCTTGTCGTTGTAATAGTCCCCGTAATGGGTGGGGCCGATAGGGCCCCGGGGATCGAATGACGTCCGATAAGCAGTATTTGTGGTGTTAGGTCTATTATTATTGGGGAAAGAAATTGCAACAAAAAAAAAAAAAAGTATGTCCAATTAATGTACTGTTCTGTCTATTATTTTCTTGCATCTAGTTTATTTGTTTGTTTGTATTTATTTCCGAATCATATAAGAACACATACAAAAATAGATAAAATATCAAAATCATTATCAAAATCATGTACATCAGAGTAACATACGGAGGATGGTACTGGACAGAATACTCCGAGTAGGGATAAACTTGTCTAAGCTTCCTATAAGAAAATAATTGAAAATATTTACCGTTCATAGAAAACTAATGAATACACAATACATGGAGTTTTCCTTCATGACTCAGACACATACACAGGCAATCAGACAAACACACACACGCACACACACTCACATACGCAATTATTTTGTCTCGATTAAGTTCCATAGCGCATGTAGATAATCACATTGTTTCTAACACATTCATAATCCCAATTTCCGATTGCGCTCCTCATATCACAATATTTATAGGACATTTTATTATCGACGGCAGGAGCAACAGCGTATACATCGTGGCGATATCGAACAACCGACACGGTTTCCACAGCAACACTGTAACAAGTCAAATTGAAACCACTATGCCGGAGACAATTGCATGCCTAATCAAGGGCAAGTGGAGAAGGCTCCCGTCCTTGAAAGGAAAAATGCAATGCATCGACATCAATTTGTCATGAAGGCAAAATGCACACGTTATACACAACTGCCAGAGGCTGCGTGCTACGAATAATGCCAGTCCGTTGCGTTTTCGACGTCTACTATGCCAGTGCGCCCTCTTCATAAATCTCCCGGTCTAAATTATTGAGTGCGAGCTCAAGCTCGTAACAAAGTAATGTATTATTGCCCTTGTTAACATTAATACTATGATGAAGGTCCTGGTTGTCATAGGCAACCAATACACCATTCAAGCTTAGCATCTCTGCATCGGCTTGATGGCTGTTCGCCGGGTGTTTCGATCAGGTCCGTTGCAGCAAATAATGTTACAGTAGTTATCTCGCCTATCATTACGAGAGGTTACAGTCTATGTCCATCAAGACCTCCCACCTCTCTCTCCTCCTCCTAGCTCCATTATTTTCTTTTACTTTTCTCAATATACGATGTCGTACCTTGCAGTAGGCACATAGTCAAACGACTTCTCGGGGAAGTCCCTCCGATATGACGTCATCGTTTTCTTGACCTTTGCTCCAGGTGTCCCCGGGCGCCCTTAGAGAGATAAGAAAGCAAACAAACAAAACATAACATAAAATCATTGCAGTTCCTTCTCGCGGCGAATGATACCGTGCAAGAATGTATTAATATTATCAACAATCTAGTTGTTAGTAGTGTTAATGTATATTCTCTGTCAGACACATTATAAAAAAAAACACACATATCAGCACAAATACTGAGCAAATTTTAACATAAGAGTAAGAGTATATAAGTTGAAAACCATTGAGACAAAATAGTGATCATTAGCTTATCTATCAAAATCATCCTGAAGGTATCTCAGAAACAAAAACAGTAAAATAAATGTATTGCTATGTAACTGATGTAGCTATCGCTTATAGGGCCTATACCTGTCTTTGCTGCATGTTACATGGTAATGGTTACACACTAAACGCTGATTCTCGCTTGCTATCGGTAAGTAACAACCCGAAAATTACACGATGACCAAGCAACAGGCAAGTAAAGCGACATCATGATCATCCACGCATATAAGAACAAAGATGACCTTGTTAATGTATTAGATAAAGTCAGAGTCGCAAATGTATAACTATTGACATGTCGTAGGGTCATGTTACAGATATACACTCCTATTTACGATGCTCTTGAGACAAGGCTTGCTGCAAGCGATATTTTGTACATAGGTCTGAAAGCTGTAGTTGACTGGTTTAGTTCCTCAGAAAGCTCTCTTGATTGGGGCCGACGCTTTCTTCGCGCTCCTATTTACCCCGCATTTCCAACACAAAAGAACGCTGAACAATCGGCTTAATCCCATTTTGTCCCTGGTGTCTTGGGCGACTATAGTAATATATTCCCCAGCAGTTCTCCGTGAAAGGATCAGACTTCTTTCAGACATCCCTATGTCTTTTCTCAATCTCATCCCAATATACCCCACCCACAAGCCGCACTGTGCCCCGGTAAATCAAACACTTATAGAAGGAAACCTTTTGTCATTCCAGGGCAAATAATTACATGTTTGGCGAAGTTGCTAGGGCAACAAGACCGGTAAGAGACGGCCGTCGACCCGATAGGCACAATGGAGAATTGTAAATCATAATCTCTACATTAAGATCATTCATGGCTGTCATAATGTCACAATGTCAAAATGTTATTTTGTGGTTGAGTTATGCATGACTTGTCGAGTTAATGTCCGTCTACAATGCGAGAAGGAACATGACTGGTGATATTACGGGAGAGCACTATACACATGCACTAGCACTTCTTTCTAAGCAATGGGTACTTTGTTCGACTGGTTTTATTCTGATTCTATCCCTTACAAGTCAGTCATATCATTCCCACGTATCCAGCATTGTGTACCAAAATTAACTGCTTCACGGTGGTGCCAATCCACGATGAGGTGACTGTGTCATGAGTGGTTCAAAATTGACAACGTGTAGAAATTATGACAAAATAGTGAATGGTGCATCTCACTGGGAAAAAAAGAGAGAAATGAAAAAAGTTTTAAGCAAACATCTATCGGGAGTTACTTAAGTTCTAAACACTGAACAAATCGCCCCTTTCAGTTCAGGTGGGACCCGCCTTTTAGGACTACTCTGTTTTACCTTGTTTTTGGATATCGCAGCCATTTCGAAACCGATTTTCATCAAATTAACTTTTAATAATTCATATAAGTGGTTTCTAATTACCTCGCAAAAAGTTAAAAGCTGAATCCCCATCTCAACCAAAAGTATACCATCCCCGGGTTTGATATAGGGTCAAAAGATTTTTGCCGAGTGATTCATTTTGGAGAACACCATCAAGTCCGCGTACTGTTCTCTGTAGGCCTATACTTACCATACGATGCCATGGCTGTCTTGGGTCTCTGCAACAGCTTCTTCTTCTCAGTTTCCTTGGCGACGCGATGCGTCATCCGATCCGTGATCGTCATGGAGGAGAGGAGCTCGAGGCATCGCTGCTTATCGGCATCGCTGGCATGGGGGTAGAACTGGGCCAAGTCGGCGGCGAAGTCGTCCGTCGCGATTCTTTCGTTGATCTACAAAGATGTTAAAATATTTCATTCCTATCATGAATCCACTGCCCCTTTTTTCAATCTTTCACTCCCAGATTTTGAGGAATGACACTTGTCAAGAGTGAGGAGTACATTGCAATTCGTTGCAATGATTTACTTGTATTTTGATATGTTGAGTTAAAATAAAATCATATAAATGTAGTCAATCTGCTATGATAGAGTTTTCCGGTACGTTATGTTTCTCTGATATATATGAATATCATCTACGTCATTCGTGAAATTAAAACTAAAATCTGATTTCTAAGTGATTAAAATGAAAGTCATCCTTTACTTAGTGCAAGGAGAAATATACATAAAAATCATACTTTATTTCATCCTCACGTTTTGATATTTGATAACTGTCAGACCACTCATTTCATACTGATGTTGCATCAATAAAACAAGAAATTATAAGCGCCTCGAAAGTGTCTCCTTGCATAGAAAGAACGTCATATCACACCCTTGTTTTGAATTAGTTCATATTCACAGGTGAAACTATATACGTGAAATTTGAACTGATTGCAAATTGGGGAAAACCAGTTCAAACAGTCCGTTATTACATCGAAAGAGAATACCGCAGTGCAGATGGCGAGTTTCGGGGCACAGTCAGAAATACCAAAATCCCGACCTATTTGCTCAGCTTAACCTTATACAAAACCTAGAGATACAGACAAGCGTAAACACACATATAGTACCACATAATAGTCAGAATAAAAGAGAACATTTCTTGTACCGTGTTTGTACACATTATTGTATCTGTAGATAACTATGGTTGATACATGTATATTCTCATCCACACACATAAACAAGCTTATGCATGACTGTAGTTGAGTATAATTATATATATATATATATATATATATATATATATATATATATAATATATATGTATATATACTAAAGAGAGAGAGAGAGAGAGAGAGAGAGAGAGAGAAGACGAATATTCCACATCTTTTCTGCAGAGATCATGTTTACTCACCGAAATATGCGATTAAGATAAATTGTACCATGTTCAGTTTTATCTCACTTTATATGGAAAAGACCAAAGTTTCCATCCGTATGTGTAACAGAGAATCCTACTTCTGAATTAGGAGTATCAGCATCTGTGACTACAATTACGTTTTCTTATCTATAAAAAAAAAAATGATATATTTTCTGCAACTTCTGTGTCAACACGGGTCAAGGTGGATAGGTGTTGTGAGTGCGATTTGTTTCTTTGGTTTGTTTTTGCCTTTCGCTACTGGCACTTTGCTTTCAGGTACCGCTAGAAAGGACGCAAATCTGGCACGATTTTCTCAAATAATCTTGATAGTCTTATCTGAGCTCTGAATTTCAGCACGCTTATTCAAAACGTGTGAACTATGTAAGCGTAATATGTAGAGCAAGATAATGATGACATGACATAACCATTCAGTCTGTGGTTAACACGTCGGTCTGCAGGTAAAGATGAGTAGGTTCCTTCTGGTCACTCATGGAATACACACTTATCAGTGTCATATGGAACAAAGATCGCGTTCCTTTATCTACAGCAAGTATTAATATGTCATTCAGCATTCTCCAGGCGACCAAACCAATGACGATATCAGGTTAAGTCTGTTTGCTATAGCAATATGTACACAAATATTGACTCTTCTCGATATTTCATGATTAATCGCTCTCGTTGTTTGCCATTTTATTCTCCAGTGTATTCCACCACATAGCATTATACCATCTTACCTGAAGGGCACTAAATCAACGATGCATATCTACTACTAACGCCACTACCACATTTTACACATATTCCGCTATCACAGATACTTCTACCGTTTCTAACACAATAGTCATGAATATTGTAAATGATAATTATGACAGTACGATGATCACATTCATAACAATGATGAAACAAGTTATAGGTCATGATAGCGATAATACGCATTGATGAATTTATTCAGGAGTTGATATATTCACTTTCATTTTTAATTCGATATTATCATTATCTGAAGAAGAGTTCTTTTGATACAAGTTATTTTGCTACGTTTATTATGACTAATGAGGCAGTACGATAGTTACAATCACAACACCATCGCCTCTATATTGTACTGCGTTTTCCCACGGCTATACAACATGCATTCACCATTATCATTCATACAGTTACAATTTTGTACTAGGTATGGCTTTACCAAAACTGCTACACATTGTGTGCTACACGTTGATACTACCACTGCAAAGTGTTACAATACTATCCAACAGCCCTCAGCATTAGTAAGATATGAAGCAAGTTTTCCTGATGACGCTTCTATCATTCCACTCCCTTCTTTTGTTTGGCCGTCTTCACACTAGTTACTGTAATGACCTTGTCAGATTTACACTGTTTCAGATATTTGCAATCCCTACACACGGGAAAGCAACAAATTCGATCTATTGATTTTATACCCGAGGGCGTTAGACAATAGATAACAGGGGAAGATAGGCAGTATAACCTACGACACAAATAATGTTTACATGTCTCTATTAACAGACCGTTCCTTGGTTTTATACCGCAGAGTAGGGTTGCTACAGATACTATTATCTTGAAAGCAGACGAGATATAGTGTGTTTACACTAAAACAAATCACTACTCACCTCCGTGACATATTGCCTGGTTGGGGTCACGCTATCGGCCCGTGTCCCCCGCGGGTACATGGTTACGTCCGTAGACATGCTCTCAGCCGGTATTTCTTCCTCCAGAAGAAGAATTTTCCAAGGTGATCAATGAATTCCAAAATATGCTCTCAAGGTATCAATTAATGTTACACAGGCATATGTACTGACACAATAATGTGACATGTCCCTAGTCAGTCACTGCGAAGGGACGTGAGTCATTCACGACAACAGAAGAGGGACAAGAATAGCGTGTAATCCCCGTGTTGGGTATACACCTCACACTCGGCTATACGTGGGACTTGAGCGAGTTCATTCAGGCGGTGTTCCCCGTCAGCGGAGCATGCCGAGTCGTCTGCCAAGCACGTTGCTAAGGGAAGCCGGTATGTTGCTACCCCGTGTCGATCGTAAGCTGAACTACCTTAAACGTAGATGGCGCTCTTTGTCATTGGCTTTGTGTGCTTATTACTAGCACTGGATCTAGACAGTTAGCAAAGGTATTTTCAGTTCGTTAGGCCCTAATGTCTGATTCATTGCCGAAGATTCGACCTTCCAACAAAGTTGTCATGGTGATGTGAAAGGTCGACTCCTGAAAACCCTTTCGCTTACAAATTTTATTGATGGCGTCATCACTAGACAGATTTAATCATGAAGCTCTACGAAGTTCTCATTCACAATCTTAGACTGTCAGATATGGGATGGAATGAACTTGCGTTCGCCGTACCTCTATCAAGTATAATGTTCTACACTGCGCAAGTTTTGTATTTTTCAAAAAATGTGAAGAAGTCCTTTCAGTCAAAATCTACTAAAATCACGTAATGTTACGTTTCCTTAATGTCAACACCGAATATTATCAAGAGTATAAATCGAGGAAAAATGTCACCGAATTTGTGTCAACTACTTTTAGTAGTTGTCATCGGGCAAACATGTCCTACCTTGGAAATGATACATGTACTGGTTGAATTTCTCTACCATAGCATACTAGTGCCAAATCTACGGGGGGGGGGGGGGGGGGGTGTAGAGGATTTATCCCCTTTGGGCTGCAAAGTGAAAATGTAGAAAAACGCCATCATGTGTCCAGACTCACACAATAATATATTATGTTCTTAGCACTAGTCTCTGTCTCTGGCTCAGCCCAACGTTGCCAGAGTTGGCGTAATTTATGTGAAGATTAATTTTTTCTTGTTTTCTTGTTTGTCAGCCGATTTGGCGAGAGAATGGTCATTGGATTTCCCCCCCCCCCCCCCCCTTAGCAAAAAGCTATATTCGCCCCTGCATACAGTACCTTGTTTCTGGTTTATCAGTTTCTTCATGATCACAACAAACCTCGGTTCACAACCAACACGAATTTCTTCTTAATTCTCCCTCTTTTTCTTGTTCTTTTTTCTTCTTGTTGTCCTGTTTTGTTTTGTTTTATTTTGTTTTATTTTATTTCATTTTTCCGTCTAAGAAGATGGCTGGATAGCCAAAATTCAGCTCCACAAGCTGGTCTTCCGTGGGGTTCAGTTGGCTGTTTAGGCGGGACCACTTCATCGGGTTAACACCCTGCTCTTTGCGATGAATAAATGAAGCGGGATCTTTTACGAGCAGGAATTGTGACTCTGACACACTGGACCTCCATTCCGAGGGAGAGAGTGTCCGAGGGACAGATTGTTTTGCCTCTTACTACAAAGTGGGGACGGTGTGATTACACGCAACATTGCTCAGCTTGACTCGGAAATCGAACCCGGGTCCTTCGGATCTGGAGGCAGACGCGCTACCGACTGAGCCAAGTCGCCACCCTTCTACTTCTTTTACTACTACTACTACCACTACTACTACTACTACTACTACTACTACTACTACTACTACTACTACTACTACTACTACTACTACTACTTCTTCTTCTTCTTCTTCTTTTTTTTTCTTCTTTCTCTTTCTCTCTGACGCAGTGTTGTGTTACAAATTGCTTTCGTGTCTCTTGGATAATGATCTTATGTCCTATTGTGTAAAGTTTACTGTCTGTCAGTAAGCAAAATAACAACGCTGTGAAAGATGTTATGATTATTCCACATAGAATATTATTTGTGTTTTTCAAATACAACATGTCTCTTATTGGCAGTGCGTATGGCATTATCCTCGTACTATCCATATCTATGTGTGTTTGTTTGTTTGTTTTGAGTTGTTTTGTGTTTGGTCAACACCACTAGCATGTACCCTGCCAATTGCAAAGTATGCAATTGTCATTTTTGCAATGAACCTGGATAATGATAATGATTCTATTGACTTAAAACATACGGATAACTTATTATGTAACTATGAATTATCATTTTTAGTACTAGAGGGAAGATACATACTCTCAAGCATTGTAAAGAATAATTTTCGTGAATCGCTACCCGAAACTGAAAAATTGATAATTTCTGATAAAATTGCAAAGTATCAGAAGTCTTCAAACCAGTGGCCTGACGACAAAAACGGACGTTTGCCCTTTCCTGCACGAAATCTCCTGCGAAATATTAGAACTAAAGAATTCTGAGCTGTTTTCCCCAAACCATACAAAGGTCTGTGATGATGTTTTATGTTGCAGGCCCTAATCCGTATATAAAGTAATGTCAACGCTTTAACGATGTGACATTGGGCCTAGCTTACAACTGGGAATACAGTGCATTCAGGAAAAACAAATAGAATAAACCCAAAACTGGTGTTTTGTTTATCACTGTTTTACCGCAAATGAACGTGCTTGCAAATGATGTTATTCATGTTCAATGCTAACCATGATACATTCTGCCAACACCCACATTGTTTTTCTTCCGAGAAACGTCATGTGTACCCCGGGGACAGAAATTAGAAATCAATCAAACGGACACTGATAGGCCTTTTTCATGTTTTTAGAGCTTTGTCGAGAATTTCACTTTGACGTGGGATTATAATGTCTAACTTGCCTCCCGACGACTTTCTTTTGGAAATGTACTGTAGGTGACCTGTAGAGGGAGTAAAGCGTGCGAGGTGGTTGCTCTGTGTTCAGAACAAGGAGGTGGAATCCACCTCCCTGGTTCAGAATAAGCATGTATTTTGATAATGACAAATCAGGAAGAACTTCTTGGGGGAGGGTGCGAAATCCGAGAGCTTAATAGGACTTTTTGCGTGGGCAGTGAGAGGCGAGATGTCAGTAGCGTAAAAGTATACATAATTATAATAACAATTTAAAAGAGAGAGAAAGAACAAAAAACTCGCTTTCTTCTAAACGTCAAATTCTAACCGCAGACGCGGAAATTAGCACGGCGGAAGGAAGATGTGGTCCAGCAATACTAACAACCCCACCGAGAGGACCTCCCCTGCTGTGCCGGGTATTGTGGGCTGATAGCTCCCTTGAGATTTGTCCACAGTTTACCTATTATACAGAGTTCATGTTTGCACCTATAGTTCACAACAGGAGCAAGAGAAGATAGAGAAAACGGGGCAATGTCTGGGACAGACAGCCAAAAATAATTAGAAAATCACTTGAATAATATGGTCAACTCTTATTTTTATTTTCACTTTTATTTATTTGCTTACTTATATCCTATATATATATATATATATATATATATATATATATATATATATTATATCTGTTTATTCATTTATTTACTAATTTGATTATTTTTTCATGTATTTGTTGATTTATTTGTTGATTCATTTGTTTATCTATTCATCTATTTATTTCTAGGGGGAGGGAAAACAGGGCAGCATGCAATGTAAACTTAGTCAATTAGTCCTCGTCACACATTATCCTGCCAATTCAATTCAATCTATATACTTTATTTCCATCAATGAAAGGAAATGCATAGACGCATGATGATACAGTTATCTCATTAGATGTAAGAAAATATTTGAAAGGACAAATCGTTAAGTTTGATACAAAATCATACTCATCATTCTATGCGTTGCAGAACGGCTTTCACGTTACGTTTGCTAGGGCCTGGTATCTTGTACTGGTCAGGGCACAAAGAAAGCAAATAGAAAGAGTCAAAGATCCCTCGGGCAGGGCATTGAAATGGAGGTCCCGTGTGTGAGAGTCACAACTCTTGCACGTAAAAGATCCCACTTCATTCTTTCATTCATTCATTCATTCATTCATTCATTCGTTCATTCATTCATCGAAAAGAGCAGGGTGCACAACCCGATTAAGTGGTCTCGTCCTACATCCAACTGAACCACATACAAGACCAGCTAATGCACTGAATACGGGCTATCCAACCTTCTGCTTAGATGGAAAATGAAACAAACAAAATACAAATATTACGCGTATCGGAAAGGAGAAAACAAAAGTAGAGAGCGCCCACGAATCGCTACAATATTTGACTTTTAATGAATTTCAGCGTAGGACAGACAGACAGACAAACAGACAGGCACACAGACAAAAATGTTAATTGAGGTAGACGAACGAACAGAAGGACAGGAGAAAAATTCCTTGCAACCTTTGCCCACGCGGTGCCGGAAGTGATCCGCGGAAGTAATCTTCGAAACGTTTCCCCAGATATTTCACTTTTTGGATCCTAAAGCGTTTATAGTTGTGCGTATAGCATCGCGATCTGATTACTCTTGCGTGATCAGTTCTAGACTGTTGATTACAAAAGATCATTATAATGTTATGGTCCATGAAGAAAACAAGAAGAGGGGTGGGAAGCTGTGACATTGGCCTCACCTAATTTGAATATCTGATAGTGACAAAAATAACTGTTTCATGGAAGCATGTGCAACGGTGACATTATTACTGCTTATACTGTTATTGATAGTTTGATGTCGCTAGACCTCGGCACCTCCGCTGTAGCTGTTTGAAGCATTTTTATTCATTTATTTATTTATTTTGATCAACAGGTTGTTTACGATTTGAAACGATCGCGATAAGTGGGCTGAATGCTATATAAGGAGAGAGTGTGAGGCATCCTGGCTACATGGTAAACTACGCAGGAAGCTTGCTGGGATGGTGGGAGATCTCCCCAACCCTCTGATGTGGTGGAAGATCGATACATAGGACAGTAAAGGGGAACTGGTTTAATATACTTTCTGCTCGAGCCTGGCGGTTATGACCTGTGTGGTTGGAGTACCCATGCTTGCCGGACATGAACAACCTACTCAAGACTCGGATACACCAAGATTTGACTCAGCTTGGTGTCTCTGACCTTTGATTCTCTTCTGCAACTAACGTCTTTGGTTCTACTCAAGTATGCAGATTGAAAGTTAAGAGTTTAACTGAAACTTTTTAAACTAAAACTGATGTGAAACAAAGTCGAGTCCACTATCGAGCAATGATTGTTGGCTGAAAGCAAAGTATATGCGTCCGATGTCGTAACACAATTTTGTATACTCGTTTCTATACTTTGTGAAAGTATCCCCATGAGATGTCTTCTCAATAGCTCTGTAAAAAAAAAGAAAAAATCTTCTTAGCGTTGTGAAATGTTTATTTGACGTTCATCCGAGGGAAAGAAAAGTCTCAGAAAAAAAAAATGTATAAAAGAGGATAAGGTTTAAGCAAGAGGTGTTTGCCTCTCTATTTCTGTCACCGTACGAAAAATGGTCGACTGACTTGTCCCCAAAGTCACCTTCGAGTTCAGCGTTATTATGATCACGTTGACCCGCAGTACAACGCTTTTCTGCGAAGGGATAAACTCCCTCATCTCCGAGAATCCAAATCAACTCTGGTCGTTCCCACGAGACTATAGGCGTTCTTCCACAAAAAAAAAAAAAAAAAAAAAAATCATTCCATATCTCTGCGCAAAAGTATTCCATATTTAGCCCGCAGACAGTCTTGGGATCAGCAGGTGGTATCCTGTGATGTCGATGGAGATGTTTAGTAGGTCACTCCGTTTTCATCAGTTGGTATAGCCAGGGCTGAAGCCGGCGTGGGACCTGCTATGAATCTGGTTTATGGTATTTTGAGCTCGGACGGTTTTAAAAAAAGAATGCCCTATAATCAGGATGGGAAAGGGACATCCATGATTTGCGTGGCGTACGATGATGAAACACGAGAAAGGCAAGAAAAAAAAAGTCACAGGGAGGGATTCAGGGAAAGCAATTAATGAATCAAGGAAACTTTGAACAAAATCGGGCTAGAAGTTAGAAAGTGTGTCATATTTGTGACAAGTTATTGACGACTGTAATGATTCTTACGGACACTTTTTCTCCGTTTTTATGATTGAGATAGGATCTACCTCCCCATTCAGCATCCAAATTCAGCTTGCGGATGTGAATTCTCTTTGACATAATTATTTAATTTAAGTATTGTAATCAGGTCATAAAAACAAATCAATCCCAGGCAGTAGAGAAGAACACATCATTAGCCACTTATATATGGGTAAGATTTTTATGGAGATTTTCCCACAAGCTGTTCCCACTAAGAGCATCGCTTTACAGTTAATAGGCTGCACCATTCCTTGTCCGTATCTAATTTTTCATCCCCTTTTCACCGATTTATTGAAACGCTTCATTTTACCGTAAACTTGACTTGAATAGAGAGTTTTTGGTTTAAGTGAGCACGATCACTATGGAAGAAAAGAGATTAAAATGCAAGTAAAACATTACAAATATAGATGTGAAAGATTAATTCATTGATAGACATAACAGGTTATTTCATTAATAGCTCTAAACAGTTAATTTATCGATACATGTAAACGGTTATTTCATTGATAGATGTGAAAGCTTAGAGGCATTATTTACCATTTGCAGATGAAACAAAAACCCAGCGTTAGTGTTTCGAAATAGGTGAGTTAAAGATAGAAACAATCAATGTAAAAATGCAAATCAGTAAATTAATTGTCAAATATTGTTAAATACGAAATGAATGTGAACAATAGTTGTAATAAGATTGTTTATAAAACAGAATAAACCGTCTATAGTTATGGTTTATTGAGAAAAATAGTGATGTTTTCTTATCTTTAAGGCTTAATCGCGAAGTTTTTATATGGTAGGATGTCTTGTGATACAACTGACCTACACATATGCATCAAATGGGATAACCCGAACATTTTTTTTTTAAATTACTGCTCCCAATGGTAAACAATACCTTTAATTAATTGATCATATTGCCTTCAATACTGCTACCGTCAGCATCTTTGTGCAAGTCACGGTGTGAAACATGTATAAGGTAGATGGAAATGTGGAGTTTCCGCCGATGGTTGAGGAGTATCGAAGACATCGCGTGAGAGGACGAAAACAAGAGACCAAGCTGGATACTTTGCCAACCACACACGAAAATTGTGGCGACCATTTTCAGGTTATCGTATTCCCTGTGATTTGTTGTCGTTTTTTAATTCATTTTCCTATAGTCTATAACAATCTGCTTATTTGGGTTGTCTTTATTCATGATCATACATGCAGTCTGACATTGCACAATTCGAAAAATTGGCTGAGTTGAAGAATAATTCTACCAGAGTGGATATAAATATGTGTTGTGTGTCGAAATTCAAGTATACCAGTGAGTCGGAAGACTTTTATGTATAGATATATATAGATATATATATATTATATATATATTATATATATATATATATATATATATTTTTTTTTTTTTTTTTTTTTTTTTGCTTAGTGTCTTACTCACGGGCCTTATGATACATGGGCTGTATGATTCGTGGTCTCTATGATTCATGGACATTTTTTTAAAAGTTTTTCAATGACTAATGGGTGTCGGTGTAGTTGGATGACCCCCAATGCTTCTCCCCCGACGAACCTTTGTGATTTAGGTCGTAATGTTACAGGCAGCTATCCATCACTCACGATTCAATTCTTGGTCAGACAGGAATTATTTTTATTCCAAACTTATAGAAGAAAGGAAAACCGGAGCATGTTGCAATCGAATTGTGTTGAGAGCTTCAGGATGCAAATGAGTCTTTATGTACCGGTATTTGGCTAATTCTGTAACCGGAAGAGCTTACTGTTGTCTTTTAAGAACAAAGTTCACTCAAGTTCATGTTCTGGTAGAAAGGCAAATATCCTAGCCGGGAAGGCGAATAACCTGCGGTCATGTTTTAATTAAATTTTATGATGTTGGTTATCAGGTATTTCCCGCGAAATGCACTTCATCTGGTCCGAGTTGGCCGTTTTGATGACAAAAAGATTATATTTGTGTTATGAACTTTTCAAAAAGAATATTTTTAGGTTATGTACTTGTGATTACAGTAAGTATTTTCGAAGAAACTCTTGAGTGGTCCACAATCTACAAGCACTGCTTTTTAGTGGACCTCTCAGTTCTCTTTTTCCCCTCTAAACATAACTTTGTATTTTCCAGTATGTGTGCATATCTTTATTAATTTCTTGACTATCGTTTATGGGATTTTTTTTTTTTTGGTATTTTGTAACGTATATATGCTTATGGTAGAATTCCCGATTTACTTTGTGTTGTGTTTTGTTGGAAGAAAAAATGAGAATGAAAATAAATGAATTGAATTGAAATGAATTGAAGATAATTGCTAGTCAATTACTTACCTTTCTTCTTGTTATCGCATCATCTTTCTCTTCCACCAACGCCTGTAAAACAAACTAAGAGCATTTTTTTCTATTCCATTTTTTTCTAAAAGTCTTCATAATAATTCAGAAATAAGCGTTGATTCGTATTTTAACATATCCTTTGTTCCCTGGACCAATCTTGCTTCTTTAATGAGAAGGTTTTTTTTTTTTTTTTTTTTTTTTAATTTGAAAGTAAATCAAGTGAGTACCTGATATAATGTTATTACTGCTCGCGTTCATTGTCTGTATTTCAATCCCTTTCTGTGTGTCTGTCATTATTTTTTTTTTATTTCTCTTGTTCTTTGTGTCTCTCACTTCCTGTCAGTGTTACTTTAACATTTTTCTTGTTTTAAAGAGACTATACAATAAAAATAAGTATTGATGTGTGTGGATTCCTGATCATCACCGATATGTGACCAAAAGAGTATTTGAAGGAATTATGTTCCATATATCTTATAATAATTTTTCTACCTTTTTTTCTTCATACTACTTCGATACGCCCATAAAAACAAAAACCACCCTCCAAACCAAGATTGTGTCAATGACATCATCTGTCAATCACTGGTAAAGTGCTAGTATGATTAACAAAGGACGCCGAAAGACACCTTTCCCTATAGTCCGAGCATAAGTTGCATATACAATGTACATGTCGGGCCGGCCATCTTTTCAAGCAATGCTTATAATGGCGGCCCTCTGCATAATCGTTTCTTAACTATAAATGTTATTCTTATCACTGCTGCATAGACATGCATATTGTATATTATATTTCTTTCATATCGTTGTTTATGCAAGTCAAAAGACTGTGTTAAATTTATTTTATATATTTCCTACATGTTCATGATTATGTACTTATATGTATCGCGGTTTATGCAAGTCAAACGACTCTATGCGTTGAATTTACTTTGTATACTTCCTGCATCTTCATGATTATGTAACTTATGTATATTGATTTGCAGAAAATAAAGTATCTATCAAACAAACATGTATCTCGGCAATGTCTTTCGTTAATCATATTGATAACATGGAAACAATAATTAAGGTGTGCTAAGTCTCGGGATAGGTGTATTCCAATGTCATATGTTAACCATACTAGTACTTTAACAATGATTGACAATTCGACATGCATTTGAAATTGCGGAGTTTATTGACTCACTTCTCTTTTTCTTTCTACTTGTCCTATTTTTGACTTCTTAATCACCTGTTTTCCCATTAATCTTCAACTTGTAGCTCATATCCTTAGTAGTTATCATTAGTTTCTGTGTTTGTGTATTTGTTTATTTCCGGGGGATGAATCTGTTCGGGGTTTTTTTTTTATGTGTGTGTGTCTGCTGCTATCTTTTCGTTGTTTTTCGGGGGAGGAATTTTCTTCCTGCATGTGTTTCCGTCTGCCGTGCCATCCTCGGGGATAGTCTTTGCAAAACAATTTGTCACCGATGTTATTACAGTCATTACAGTGCAGTCATTACCCCTTGCTGTGCCCTCCAGTACCAAAGTTTTATCTATATATGATTTCAGTGTTTGGTCGATGAGCCAACTGTGATCCCAGGCATTTCCAGCTGAGTCAGATATCAAAAATGACCCAATAATGATTACAGCAAGTTGGTCGAAGTCAAACTAATGTACGTCTCCATCAGTGACCTTTGGACGAAGTTGGATAATGTAACTCATCACAGATACCAGACTATTTCAAATATGCAAAATGACTATTGCCTATGGAATGCGAAGTGACACATACAATAACCACTGACCACTGACCACTCAGAGTAGACATCTGTTTCGTTTGACCGTGTGTTCCATGGTATTACTCTGGATCTACGTAGATGAGCAGAACTCAACATTCACATCGCAGCAATGAAACGATCATGAGCAATAGATTATTTCCCTGTTGTCATAGATTATGAAAGTATTTTTCCCCACAAGCTGTATATGATTGGATTTATTGCTATCATTGATCAAAATGATTTATATACAGTTAACCTTAAAAACCACAGTGGTTTGCCCAGAAAATTTGAAATCATTGGTGACGTTGAAACAAACAAAAAAAGAAGCGTAATGAATGTCCTCAAGAGACTATTATAGTCACGTGACCAGGGCAGTCCTTGTGAGGACCTAATTAGGGCGCCAGATTGCTTCGTGGGTTACCGGAATTCTAATGACAGGCATTTATCAGTCTTTGTGTAAGTACATTCAATGAATTTCCTTTTTCATATCATTTTGTATTTAAAACGCGTTCTCCCAGGGGTAACTTTTTTATATTTAAAGTCCACGAAATGACATTTCGCGATACCTAAACTATGCGGGATATTTGTCCGTGGTTAGCTACTGTCGTCAGGTCAACACTAAAGCGTATTATTCAATCTATAGATGAAAGCGTAATATTGATTTAGAAAACGGCCCCATCCCAAGCCCCCCCCCCCCCCCCCGCCCCCAAAAAGAAATCCTTTATTCTCGGAACTTTTATGTTCTCAGCTTGCCTGCTATTCCACAGCATGCGTATATTTATGAATCTTCTACCTCCAGAGCTTAAGAAGAAAAAAACGAATTATTTTAACGAGCTATTAAAAGATTTGTTTGCTCACGTTATAAATACGTTTTGTGGATTATTGCCCTATTTATCTGACAACCTGTGGCTGAAGCCTACAGGAACTCACACGTATTAAGGCTTTGGATGAACTTTGGACTGAGCAAATGCCTGACATATTCCACATTCCACAAACTTCACACAGACACTCCATGAATAGCGTGCATCGTTTCTGTTGTTGGTGGTTGATAAACTTTTGGCGCCAACCATAATGGACATGTAAGCTCCTGAAGAATAAACGTGGCATCGCGGTAAGTGAGCAGCGCGAGAGACTCTTTCATGGCTATAATCTTTTCAAATTCATACATTCACACTGTAAAGCAAATATGCATTCATCTCGTTTTTAAAGAAATGGCTTCGTCCAATATAAATACAACCAGATGAAAGGAGGAGGTGGGATAGAGCAGCGCTGTTTATGATTCTACACTTTATGGTGGTAATCTCAGTGAGACAAAAGTTTCAGAAGTTCAAACACATCAGTATATATACCAAACGCCCATCAACTGGTCTTAGAAAATTATTTCGTGAGGTCCCGCGTCAAGAATTTGTTTTTGCAGGTGTAGTCGTGGAAAAGTCTGGGGGCGTGGCTGCTCCACCACCCCACGGATGGACGCCCACAGATTTATATACATCTCATTCCCGTGTTTACCCTTGTGCAGGTTTTGGATGATCCATACTGCTCTTTTGACGAGTGAAGAGCACGCACTAGTGTTGTCCCTCGGAAATGATTGGCTTGTATAATAATATGCTGCTTACCGTTAGCCAAACTAACGCGTTCTTCATAGATTCATCTCGCTTTCTCTCGAGGATACTTGCAGCCTTAGAATTACACAGGACACTGAATACTATATCCATAATTATGCGCGCGCGCGCACACGCACACACACACACACACATATAAATATATATATATGTATATATATATATATATATATATATATATATATATATATATATAAATGTATATATATATATATATATATATATATATATATATATATATTATATATGTATACATACAAACCGGGAAAACACAATCCTTCATTCTAATATATATATATATTTTTAATTGTCTACGACTGGTATGCAACAACGTGCACTGGCTAAAATTCGGGGCAGCAGTTGTGACTGTATTATGCATGCATGACCTCACCTTTCTAATCTATTGGGTGGGCGCGTGTTTGTTCGTGTGTGGGTTTGTGTCTGTGTGTATATGTATTTGTATATTTGTAAAATATTTGCGAGATTAGATATAATTTATAGAGATTGATAATGATAATTATAATTTATGTACAAATATTATCATATAAACACACATACATATATATATATATATACATATATACATAATATATATGTATACATATATATATATACAAATATATGTATATATGCATATGTTCCTACACAGTTGTAATTTTATAAAATGTCAAATATTTCTTCTTGCTTTCTCCTTAATGTCTTGCGTGTAAACTGAACAGTCGTTTCATTTTTTTTTTTGACAGGATTTTAGAGTGTGCAATTGCTAATACAATGTAGGCCTACTTGTGTACAGATAGTTCTGAAAAATGATATAATCTACATTTATATGTGTCCTTACAAGGTATATATATCATTTCTGTCACAGCATAGTACATACTGACAATAAGTAAATGGGCATTACGCTGCCATGTATTTGAAAAAAAAACCAAACAAACCTGTGATACATATAGAAATGGTGATATTCAATTCAATTCAATTCAATTCAATTCAATTCATTTATTTCATTCTCATTTTTCTTCGAACAAAACATAACACAAGGTAAATCAGAAAATCCATCATAAGCATATATACAGTACAAAGTGCGAAGGATAAACGAACTGATAAAAATAAATTATGTATACATACGAGAAAATACAAAGTTATATTTTGAGGAGAAAAAAAAAAAGAGAACTGAGAGGTCCACTAAAAAGCAGTGCTTGTAGATTGTGGACCACTCAAGAAGTTCTTCCAAAAATACTTACTACAATTATGAATAAATTACACAAAAATGATTTAGACAAAATGGAACAAACAACAGAGACACAACAACATGACATGACTAAACTTAGGGGGATACGATTGGACAGAATGGGAAAAAACAAAATTAAAGGAAGAAAAGGAAAGAAAAAAAGAAATAGAGAGAAATGAGAGAGGGAGAGAGAGAGAAAGAGAGAGAATGCCTACACGCTGAACAAGAGAAACGGAAGAGAGAATTGTGGAGGTGCTTCAAACAGCTGGTGACTGCACGCAGCTGTGTAAAAATTATGCAAATAAGATGCCGTATTTCATTGCCTGGTAATGCCGTTTTTAACTGCGTAATGATGAATTCAATAACTGATGATGACTCTCATGTTTGCTGTAACCTGCATAGATAATGGAAATGAATATCTCAGCCAAAATTTAACAAAAAAGATTTCAAATTACGCTAAAAAAAAAATGTATAACGATGGAGAATTTTTTATTTCAGAACTTAATAAATTCCAAAATTTAGGGCCGGTGTATATAAATGTCTTCTGAGCTAATAAGGTTATCAAAAGAGGTACATGAAACTCATTCGACCGCCTAGTAGGATAATCATGAAAAGATTGATTTCGTGGAAACATTAAAATTAAAAATATTGGGAAGAGCATTTGTGTTGTAATTGTACATGAACTGACCCAGTTGAAAAAGAAACAAATCTTTAAATTTTTAAAATCTTTTATTTAATTAACAATGAATCTGTATGGGAATGTGGGGAAATTCCACAAATAATACGAAGTACTTCCTTTTGTTATAATTATAGTTTATCTAATAAAGTTTGATGGGCGCTACTCCATGCTAAATTTCCGTAATTAAGATAAGGTAATATTAAAGAAAAATACAACGTTAACGAAGACAACGATCAAATGTGAAACTTTAGTCTGTTAATGATACCAATATTTCGTGAAATTAATTTACTTATGTTGATAATGAGGTCACCACGAAAGTTTATAATCCACTGTAATACCAAGGAATTTTGTGTGGGATACACGTTCTAATTGAGTGTCATCAAAAATAAGATCTGTGCTAAATGTTTTTATGGATTTACTAAAAAGCATATACATAGTTTGTTTTTTTAAAGATTATCCACTGAGTCACTTTTTTCAATTCAGAGTTGACAGTGTCTGTTAAAGTAACTGGGTCTTGATGGGAAAAGAAAACATTTGAGTCATCAGCAAAAAGCATAAATGAGAGTTTGTCAGATGATCTGCAAAAACCATTGATATAAACAATAAAAATTAAAGGACCTAATATACTACACTGAGGGACGCCATATCTAATAGATTTGAAACTTGAGTTATTCTCGTCCAGGGATACATATTGTTTTCGGTTTTGCAGGTAACTCCTGAACCACTCCAAGGCCTTTCCCCTTGTATTAATGGTAGCGATGTAGAATACAATTATGATATTGTAAAGTGCACGTTGTTTAGCAATTCACTTGACATGGGTCATCATTAGAAAAAGCAAATTTAGGTATGAAACATAGTGGGTGGAGTAAAACTTAGCAAATTAGAATTTGCTTTTCACTGCGCAACATTATTGTAAAGATCAAACCAACTACAACTGCATAGAGCTGATCTTCAGATGATCAGGTGGTAGAAAGCTTCCTTTAGGTAGAAGGAATCGGGACCATCCGAAGAGCATTGATAGTGATGTCAATACAGTCATCTCCACATTTCAAGTCATGTATACACTAACAGAGACAAGTGAAGGTGTCATATGAATGAATGCAAGGGCTTCACACAGCAACCATCGACTTGATTTTCCAGTCTCGGTTGGGGAAGAAGAAAAAATGCAGGGAACAACGAAGTTTACTTGTGTGTGTGTGTGTGTGTGTGTGTGTACATGTGTTCTTATTAATTTCATTGTGAACATGGGTCTGATATCGAATGACATTCAAATAAAGAGTATCATTGTAACACAACAAAAAATATGTGTGCGTGCACGTGTGTGTGTGTGTGTGCGTTCGTGTGAGGTTGCGTGTGTGTGCGTGTGTGTGTGTGTGCGTGTGTGTATGTGTGTGTGTGTGTTCGAGCTAGGTCAGGAGTAAACATTCCCTTTCCGAGCGGAAATAATCCATGCGGTAAATAAAAAATGACCTCGCTGTATGGAAGGATTAATTGTCGCTCATGAGATCTCTAATGAAATATGATTGGCAAAGGTATTTTCAAATGACTGCATTTGATCCACCAATTAAACGCTAAAGGTCACAATGCACCCATATCGTCGCTACGTCATTGCAGTAACCATAGTTTTGCCTCTGTATCACAATTCACAAATGCAATGAACCATGGAAGCTCCAGAAAACAACACACACGCAAAAAAAAAAAAAAATCCAAAAACAAATATCTATCAACCCATCCACTCAACCCAAACATTCGTCGTCACCAACTGTTCTGTTATTTCCAATTGTTTATCAAAATTTATGGCACCAGCGTAATATTTTCTTGTTGCTATACTTCAAAACAAATAACACTCTCGAGTAATGTAAATCAGCAAAGAGTAATGCGAAATAGTGGTGCAAGAGATTTGCAGGGGTAAGAAGGCGTTAAATCAATCCTTACACGTATTTTGAAGAATACATAATGCCTTTTTAGTACATTTTTAGTTATGGATGAAAACGGTAGAATGGAAATCTGCGACGATTACTCTCTTTAGACAAATCATATAGATAAAGATTAGCATAAACAAATAAATTGAAGACGTTTACCCGGACCAAAGCTCATGAATATGTTTTAATATCATTCCATGTTTGGACAAGTATAATTAATTATACATACTTAAAAGAAAATACCGAATAATTCAGAAAATCTAAAATCACAGTGTTCCAAGACAGTTCAAACAAAACTCTCGATTTTTAGAATGAAAAAGATTTTTTTAAGATATTGGCTACACAGGATATGCCTAGGCGTCACATTAGTTTGCTAAACACTTACACGCATTTGTACATATATTCTAAATACATACAAACGTACATGCATAAATAAACATGAATGTATCATCATGCTATGCATAAACATTACATTACATATAAGCAGCAGATAAGATAGCAGATATTAAAGATACCAATTACATTATTGGTGTCTGCATTCAAGGCATTGGAAAAATAGCTATAACATTCAAGTAGATTACTTAAAAATAATGGATATATATAGATATATATATATACATATATATATACGCGTGAGTATTCATTTCTAGTAAATGAGTGTATATATATATATATATATATATATCTTACATATGAGATATATTACACACGAGTATTCATCGCTCGTAGAAATGTATGTCAAAAGTGGAAATGGGAAGAGCATTATATCAAATTGACGGAAAGAGGCGGAGAGAGAACAATAGGTTGACGTTCCATCGAGTGCCTGACTGATTCGGTCTACTTGCCACGGAAAAAAAAAAGGAGAGTGGAAAAGAGAGAGAGAGAAGGACAGAAATGGGAGAGAGAGGGGGAGAGGAAGGGAGAGAAGGAGAGAGGAAAATAGGAGAGAGACACAGGAAAAAAAATCCGCAAATTGGGATGACAATAGAAAGATAGTTGTAGTTGTCGCGGGTGGGTGCCATCACACAGTGTAAGCAGAGAGGCCCCAATTCAAGGACGGTCTGTGCCGAAATAGGAAGGCTTTTTCCGTTTCGCTATCTGCCGATATTGATAAATCTGAAATCATAATGTACGGTGCCGAGCGGATGTTGAGAGTGTTGCCATACATCCGCACGAGTTTTCGTCAGCATCGCCTGTGTCCCTCGCTCTCGCGTGGGATGCGAGGCGAGCCGCCGAACGCGGACCTCAGACCGCCTGGCCGCTGGCATGTGATCCACCCAAAACATGTTGTGGGCAATAACCATTTCCCTCCTCCGTGGAGACACGTTTAGGACGAGTCGGGTGCCACTGGGGAAAAAACAGCAACAAAAGAAAACACAAACTTGTAAAGCGCCGATTTTGATTTCCAGCGAATCGCCAGCGTCTGTTTATTCCTTTTTCTATGTGGCGGACAAAACAGTTTATTGATTACTGATCGACGTCAATCAATAGCATCGCCTACGCTGACTCGTTGCTATAAAACTATGCCAACATTTCGCTCGATGGAGACACTTTCCAGGTCTGGCCGCTATGGTGGTTGTAGGACCAGGGTGCTGAGACTTCGACTTCATGAGATGAACTCTAGCGCTCTAATAGCGTATTCAGTCCGCGTTTTGATTTCGTTTTATCAGCTGTCGTTGTGTGTATCGAGTTGATTTGATACGAGGGCCTTGAAACTTCCACCCTTTGGTTGCTGTCACGCCACAGCGACTATTTTGCTGATTTCTTCTGCCGTGCAATTCACGAAAAATCACGTGGTCCGCGAATAATCTGAGCGAGTGAGGCGAGCCGACCAACCAAGCGTTGAGCTTTTTTCCCTTCCGTGAAGCAGGTGTGTGCTTCGTAAAAGCGAGCATGCGTCAGGTGAAACAAACACACGGGTGGGGACGTGTTTGTAGCACTCTCCTCACCATCACACTCATTCCCCAGCTTGCCAAAGGTTTGCCACTCCGACTTTCGAACCCCAGATCGACAGGGACGTCGAATTCGCCGCATGGAGGGGCGGAGACACCCCTCCGTGGACGATTTGCGGCCACGTCGCTGTCAGACACTTTGGTGAACTTTGCCGCACGCGACGACTCTTTTGACGTGTACTCGAGAATTCAGGCGAACTTCACAATAGTAAATAGCAGGAACAGGGGACGGTATGCCACAAAAGTGAGCGAACCTGAATCGCGGCTGACAGCCAGAAATGACAGTCGGGTGTTGCCGTTTCGACTGAGCAGAAATGTCGTATCTAGTGGTATTTTATCGCCAGTGAGAAATCGAAGCACTTTAAATGTTGTATCGTCTTCGAATTCTTCATCGTTATCATTGCTTTTTAAAAGTTCCCTGCGGAACACCAGTGCTCAACCAACATCAACTTTAACTCAAAATCACAGTGCCGTTGGAAGTCTCTTGCGTGTGGCTAAAGAACGGAACAATGTGTATGCTTATGTATTTCGTAGGAAGCTAGGTAGCCCTTCGGGGTCAAACAACTACAGTGCACTGTCATTATCTAGACACGGAGACGGCAGCTCTGGTGAATCGAACGCTTCAACGTCGTCGTCATCGCCGTCATCATCGCTGCCATCTTCGTCGTCATCAACTTCGATTTCAGACTTTGAAGGCGAAGACCTTCGAAATCTCAAACCCAATAATTCCGTCGAGATAGCCAACGATGAGTATCTTTGGGTGAATGACTCGTTACGGGTGAACATCAGCGAGCTGATGCGCAATAGGTGCCGGCTTGTGTCCAACGTTTCAGGTGTTCCTTGGGAGGAACACGGAGTGGAACCAGGAGCAAGGAGAAGGAAAAGGGCGGTGACCGACGACGGCTGTCAGGTTATCAACCGAGAAAGGGGTTTCATGAGGGTCGACACAAACGGCGAAGTAAGGACCACGTGGAATCTTAACGACCCTTACAGTAAGTTCATGATCGTTGATCAAGTGTTCTTCCACGGGAACATCGCGTACTGTCAGGTGCCTTGCTTTTACAGACAGACACGGATATAACCATATTCCATGTTCAAAAATTTGATTCAATATACATAGATGATACGAATAGAATTAAACAGGTCTTATTATAATCGAAGCGATGGGTCTTCTTTTTTCAATTTGACAAAGATCTTGGAATTGATAAGTTTCACAAGTTTTGACGAAGTAGTGAAAGTAGCCGCAACCACATGCCAAGAGACATGAGAAAATGATATCGTGGTCATAAAGATCTCCCATTGACCGACCTGTAAACAGCTCTTCGATGTTTTTTTTTTTTCGATCATTTTCACATTACATCAAAAGCAAAAACAATTTGTTTTGTTTGAATTGAATTGAAGTTGCAATTTATTGAAATGAATAATAGTTTTATTGTCATTTCATGCATAGCAATCAAATTGTTTAATTGCGCATAAAATTTACGTAGTTTGTACTAAAACTGATTTATGCATAATGATAATTTACAAAAATACAGAAAATATATTTTGATCAAGTTAAATCATTGACATTCATGCTTATTTACATATGACTTCTTAAAATATTCATAATCAATATAAATACACATCATGCAGGGAAACATGATGCATGTACATTGTACTAGTAATGTACAAATTTAATGTAGATAATCTAAAGTTGTTGCAACAACCTAGCAAAAAAAGATATATCATACATAAATGAAAGTGTTTTAGTTGCTAGTTACACACTAAAAACGTAATCCGTTTGATATGTTCGTGCAAAAAAACAAACAACAAACTACCAAACAAAGGGAAGGATTGCAAGTTTGTGACGTCATCACCTCCGGCAATTTGCACATGCGGTAGCGACCAATATCACTATTTGGTATAAGAAAAATGCGTAGCAAGATAATCCCAATAGGTTTCTCATGGAAGTGAAATATACAGATAAATATCAAAGCGCTCTATTAACACTTTTATGATGTATTAATGAACTGTCGGTCACTAGTTGTTGAGGTTAACTGGAGTCAGACTAAAATTCAGTAAAGATCTTACTCTATCTTTCTCACAAACACATAAAGATGCATGAAAATTATAAGTCAGTGGAATCATTTCACTTTCCTTTTTCTCTAGATCGATGATTTACGAGAAGATTAGAAACTTGATTTCATATTCGCTAGATTTATATTAATCCAACAAGAACACGAAGAAGTAAAAGTGTTTTGATCAACTCTTTTCCTTGGCCAAAAGTTGGCTAACATTTCATAAGATGGCGCAATATAACAAATCATACCGGTAATGCTAGTGCCATTTCCTTGCCAAAATTATTGGCGCTGTTTTCATATATAACTCTTGGTTGTGTGAAATGCAACTTTCGCCACCAATATTATTTTTAAGAGCTTCTAACTTAGCTAGAAAATGCACTTTTATCCATGGGTCCCAGTTGGCCGGGAGCATGACAATTAGTTATCAATAACTTCATGATTAATAGCTAGAATTACAAAATTGTTATTGTACCTGTTCCGATTAATTTTCGTATTTTAGTGCGGTAAATCTGGTAAATCTGTTTTTAAATCTATAATTCTTCATACATCGTGTACATCGTGATATGATGAAGAGTTACACCAGAGACACATACAAGCAACTAAATAGAGCAGTCGATAAAGATAGGTTATATGAGAAAGAAAATCCATCCTTCGTGTAAGTTGACATTTATAAAAGTGGAGTCGAGCAGAACACTGCAAATATTATCTGTACCGGACCAAATATACAAATTACCTCTAACACACAATATACCTCTAACAAATATACAAAGAACCTCTAACACACAATATACCTCTAACAAATATACAAAGAACCTCTACATTTAATATATTTATGTAATTCAATGCAGATCTCTGATGCCAAGATGACAGGGCTATAATGAAGTGTCGTCATTAGTTTTTAAGTTTAATGCTGATTCTTTTTTTTTGTAAATTATTTTTTCGATAATTCGTCTATTTGATTTATTTAATAATCACCCAACTGTTAACGCATGCAGTCATCCGCTCTGACTCGATGTAAGCTATATGAAAGACGTACAACATATCATTTGATTCACATGTTAACCAAGGAAAATTAAGAATTTTAAGATAAGTGAACACAAGTTTTGTTGGCGCAAGATCTCAACACCTCATCCAGTTTTTTTTTTTTTTTATCATGACTGTGACATAGTGTAACTCTGCATGAAATCGTATGTGCCAAAGCTATAGGATTCCTTAACTTTCTTAAATCTAACCAAATCTCTAATAATCATGTTGCTTTATTTGTTTGAATTTAATTTCTAAATTTATGGAAGAACGAATTAAAAAAGATTAAACATAAAAAGTATAATTTTTAAATCAAGGTCAATGACTCCTAGCAGACATTGTCAGATATGATCTGAACTTAACTCCTGATCCCATGAGACTCATATCCACAGTGAAGTAGGGATGTTTGGTGTTTTGTTTTGTTTTTCTATTCTAAAACACAAATGAAGCATTAAAATCTACCTCATTAGCTTAGAACAAGTTTTGAATGTAAAGCAGTTGAAAATGATTGACATCCAAGTTTCCTTGTAGAATCTACTTTCTGATCAACAACGCGCAATTCTTTTCCAGAATAATTTCCTCTTCCTACCCCCCCCCCACACACAAAATGACCCCCCCCCCCCCTTTATGATACACATTGTATCTTGCATCACACGAAATGCTGACTGTCCTACTTTTTATACTGACTCTGTCATTGATTCGAAAGGCACCCCATTCAATGGAAATATGGGAAAGTCGAAGGCAGAACAATGCGCAGGTTTGAATCACTTGCGAAACAATCATAATGATAATCATTAATATCCAACAGTATACCCGAAATCCCCTCAGGCTAATCATGATCTATCGCTATTATAATCGTCGCTAATCGTGGGTGTGTGCCTCAGCCCAAACACCTTCCTGCGAATTGATATGTGATGACTGTTCAATCTTAATTTGAGAATCGAAGGCCCTTGGCGTTAACATTGACTCACTGGGACTCATCTCCAATACACATTACGTCACCACTGCATCAGTTCCCGCGCGAACGATACATTAAGTTACCTCTCCCTCCCGGCCAAATGGCGCGAATGCTTTCGATTAGTGAGCGTTATTGATTTTTCCCCTTTCATCTCATCAATCGGAAAACACTGTCATTGTGACGGCAATGTACTTATTTCAGGGGTGGACACGTCCAACCCGAATGTGTCATGTGACCTTTGGTCCACGTGACCGTCTTGGCTAAAGGATGATTCACGAAAGTGTTTGTTTTCGTGCAATCCCCTCTCCTGAGGAGTTAAAAAAAAAATCATAAGAGTTTTACCCTACCGCGCAACACTTTTACTCTTGAAAAAAAAAAAAGCGTAACAACGACAACTATTGGGGGATCATAACGTGCGTAATAACTTTTTGTCATGATATATCAACTAGTCCTATGTCTTTTCTGTCATCTACCCGAGCAAGTTAACGTTCAAATTTATTTGAACTTGAATTCAGTTAACTCTACATGAAGTTGCTTTGGGGATACAGTTCACATCTAATTCATATCACCTTACCTTTTAATCGCCTCATGCATGTTACTTTCATTCATTTGTTTTTATAGTGTGTTTAGCTTTGCGCACGTCACACGTATGAGCTTACGTGCAGTCACAACGAGTAAGTCTGGTAATGCTATTATGTCTACAGAATTTTCATTTCCCACCAAAGTGGCAAATCTTAGATTAACAGAAGTAATGTAGGCAGTAAAAGTAGCAAAAGTTGTCATCGTGCATTGCTAAGCGCGTTGTCCATACGAAATCCAGATGGAGACGATTTGTTGACAGGTATAGGCCGGCCTACAGCTTGAATGGGTTCCATTGCATCATGAGTATATACGCGTGTAGTCGTTTTCATAAAACCATTCCGTTTTGTTCGTAAGCAGTTTATTGTTGCACTCCAATGTCACGCATTGTGCCTCTTCAAACACCACGCAAGGTATGCAAATCCAGAAAAGAAAAGAAAAACAAATACACACAAAACAACAACAATAAACAAAGAACTGATTTTACGACCCTGAAAAGTAGCTAAATAGTACCGCCACAAATTTGCACGTCCAGTCGCCCGAGCGAATATGAATACTGTTTGAGGCTGCTGTTGTTGTTGTTGTTGTTGTTGTTGTTGTTGTTGTTGTTTTTTTGTTTGTTTTTTTTTTGGGGGGGGGTTGTTTGTTGTTGTTGTTGTTGTTTGTTTTTTTAGCTTTTTTTTTCGCGATGAGGCTCCAGACTGCTATTATGATTTCTATAGGGCCCATTCTGCTTGTATCCCCTGTGCAAAGCTTTTATATGCGAATATAAATTAATGAGCTGGATTACAAAAATACACGCACATTAGTCTGATAATTACAACGCGCCCAAACCTAAACACGCCGTATTATATCAATATATCTCTTTTTTTTTTTCTTATTTGCTTATGATCCTTTCGGAGCGGTTCGCCGTTGTAGCTCGTTAGCATGATCATACGGCACTCTCCTCGTTGAACTAGTGATTCACTTTATGTCATCTCCTCACTTTTTCGATCTCTCGATGAGAGTAATGAATCAGCCGAGAGTATATTGACATGCTGAGATGGCTAGAAGCCACCGATCCCTTTACCCGTGATGCCAAACGCACATACGATGTAGTTACACTGCTATATACGGTTCTATTCGTAATACCAAAACCTCTAACTAACGTTGAATGCGAAAGCGCAGTCCCATGCACGGGAATGTATAGCAGAAGTTGAAGTGTTGATGATTCGTCATCCTAAAGAACATGTCGCCGTAATGTGTTATTGTGTCTATAACTACACTATTCACAAAAAGTTAAGCAAATAATAAGTTGTATGAGACTGCAGCGCATGTCGTGAAAGTATGAGTAGTGTTTGACAGAATTCAATGTGCATTTATTTTGCCTAACATTTATTGCCTAAATATCTATATAAGGCTTATATAAAACTGGTATCCATTCGAGAAGAGCAACAAACGACTTTGTCTACTGTCTCACCAAAAATTTAGTGTGATGCAACTTTCATGAATTTCCGGGTTTTACAATCCGAGATGTGTCTCCACACTGTGTATAATAGATGCTAAAAGCTTGCTTGAGGTTTTAGGCAAATCAAGGTTCATGTTAATACACGCTGGCTGATCCGTTATTGATTTGGTGTACTTTGACATCTGAATTCAATCCCACAAGAGGTTCTAAAAAATTTGCCACACTTTCCAGAATTCATGGGCTGTTCCATCGCAAGCGAGGATATTCCATTGTTTCCGTCAGGGTATAGCTGACAAAATGCATTCTTTTGTCATATTTGCCGGTCACTAGGGAAGCCATGTCTTGAAACATGCATGATGATACTGTTGCTAGGCAACCTTGTTGGATGAGAGTGATGGATGAGACTGGAATATCACACATGCTATACGCCTTTTCAAAAAAAAAAATAAAAAAATCCATCGACGGATGAGGCGTCGTTTGGGGTTATTTTGACAGGACGAGTTGAGACGAGTTGCCGGTTATTACCATCTGAGTGCGCATTTCAGTGACGAATTGTGACAGAATTAACTACACACCGTGAGCAAGCCAGCTACACTTATACCACTGCCATTGCGGGATTTCAACATTTTCAGAGGTTACATCCCTCCTCAAAGACATAGCTATAAATTAAAGTAACAGAAGCTTCTCCACAGATTCCTCTCGGAAGAACCGCTCTGTCTCATTAATGATGTCAGGTACCATCACAGTCCTGGTGAAATTTTAGTTGTTTTTTTTTATCCAATTCAATATCATTATAATTGTTTTCTTCGAAAGAAAATAGCATAATAAGGAAAACTGTTTGATCTTGATGTGTATACATTTTGTTGACTGGAACAAAATGAAGAACAATTAAGTGGTAGAAGGCAAATGCATTTGTGCAAGGTTTCGTGCCAGATTTATTGCATTACATTATTATGTTGTGAAAAAAAATAATGATGATCCACCAAAAAGCATATAGCTTGCATATATTGTGGACGACACAAGCAGTCAATGCAGAAACTTGATACTTAATTGCAAAGGTAAAAAGCAAAGTAATTCATTCATTCATTCATTCATTCTTTCATTTATTTTTCATTTCCAACAGAAACATATAGATATATTACAGTACAGTACAAGTACATAGATTTCATAATGTACAAAATAAAGGATAAGTTTACAATAAATAATTACAATAATTAAATGAATTACAATATAATTATTAATTATTGATTATAAATTACAATATAATCAATCAATACAATAATTAATTAATACAATATAATTATTAATTAAAAATTACAATATAATTAATAATATAATTACAATAATAATATGAATTACAATATAATTATCAATTAAAAATTACAATATAATTGATAATATAATTACAATAATAATATGAATTACAATATAATTACAATAATTAGATAAAGGATAAGTTTACAATTCAAAGCAGGGCAGACATCACGTGACAGACAAGACAAAGAAAACACAAGATGACATGATTGTAGATGCCTACATTTTGATAATGAGGTATCGGAGGAAGAAAAAGATGGGCAGAAAAGTGATTCGAAATATTTAGCTGGTGATTCCGTGGAGCTGAAAAACTGAGCAAGCCACCCCCTCCCCCCCCCCCCCCCAAGAAAAGTATGCATTTCATTATCTAATGATGAGGATATTTTGAATTATTGTTAATCAACTAGTGGCGCTGTACCTCAAAAATAAAACAGTTTCAATTTGCATATAAAAGAATTCAATTAGATTTTGGGGTTTTTTTCTCGAAATTTAATCAATTTCCAAATTTAGAACCTGTCTATATCATTGTACCGTGAGCTAATAAACATGAAACTTGCTGGCAACGCTTCCATAGTATTGCTGTGCGGTCGTGGTATACTCTCATAGTATGCAGTAGATAAATCCTAACTTTTTAATATGTTGGTTTCTGTCCCGCCCAAGGTCGAGGTCATCATCTATCTAATATATACAGTCTATAATCATACATAAAATTCACAAAGCCGATTTAAATCAGTCTCATCGACTCTCAGAGTTCATTCAAGCCCGAACTGAACTCTGGGAACAGAGTGGTATACATACATGGATTACTTAAAGTTACTGTTTACTATTGGGAGCAGTGACTATAAAAATGAAGGGGTCGGTGCAACAAAGTGCTAACCCACACTTTTGGAAAAAATGAGTTACATGCATTTTCATAATCCTTATCCTTCACTCTAACATCCTTGAAAATATCATATTAGAATTCAACAAATAAGTTTATAAAAGTGCATGCATTCATGTTTTATCAATGTACAATGAATGGACTTTCCAAACATTCAACAGCCATTATCTCAAAATGACTATTGTGTGGGTTAGCACTATATTGCACCGATCCCTTCAAATGTTAGAGTTATCACATTTGATGTATACCTTTAGGTCAGCTGTATCACAAAACGGCCTACCATGTAAAAATTTTGCAATAAAGCCCAAAATATATGGAGATATTATCACTATTTTTCTCAATTAACCATAACTGTAGACGGTTTATTCTAGAAACAATTTTATTATAACTATTGTTCACATCTTGTATATGTAACAATACTAAACATTAATTATACATTTTTACATTGGTTGTTTCTATCCCTAACTCACATTTTATTTTGAAGCACTAAAGTAAAGCTGGGTCTTTGTTTCATCTGTAAATGGTAAATATTGCCTTTTAACATGTTACAAATTTACGTATAGTATAGGCAACACATCAGCTCTTTCGAGGTCTTTCTCGTTAGTGGCGTCATCACATCTACGAATAATTTGTGTTGCCTTGGTCATTATAAGTTACACCTATTCGCCTTGAATGTGTCATCCTGTTAATCCCCGATTCTTATATAATAGTCTTTACTGATTGACTGATTTCTAAATGCGTTCTGCATACTATACCTTCATATCAATTAGATTGTTCCTGGCAACCCCCCCCCCCCCCCGAAGAAAAAACAAAACAAAACAAAAATGTTCAAGGCATACCCGAAAAAAAAAGTTTTAGGCATGCTTATACTTCATTCAAAACATTAATATTTATTTCATCGACATGCACATTTTAGCTGAATGGCTCTAAATGTACTTTAGTCAACAGGCCAATAATTATACTGATCAAAGATTTTATTGTTTCTCAAACATTCCTCTGGGCGCATCCGCTAAAAAAAAAAAATAAATAAAAATAAATAAATAAATAAATAAATATATATATATATATATATATATATATATATATATTTATTTATGCAGGCCTACCAAAAGTCTTTGATTACGCAATAAAATGTCCATGATGCCATTTTCTGAGGCTGCATGCTGAGAACATTGAGCTAGATCCATGCTGAGAAAAGAGTAAGCTCTACATGACTCATGTCAGGTTTCTTCTTTATGTTAAATTCCGTTGTTTAAGGACAAAAGTAGACAAAATCTATATGTGCAGTATCGAAGTACTGCAAGTGTCCGCGGACACATTCGCCGGCACTTGGCTGTGCGTACTATGATATCTGATAAAATAGCTGCAACGGATTTGTTCCACCTGACGTGCTTGGTGTTGTATTAAAACTCGCGGTAAAAGAGGCTTTTATGTCGCTGGATCTTCTGCGGATATTCCTTTAGAAGATACAAGCCGACAAAGCGACTGTCACAAGAGTCTTTTCTCGTCATCTGTACTGAGGGTTTCAACTTGCATAGCCCAGCGATGAAATCCTTGTGGCATTAAATTCCTCGAAGCACAGACAATGAAAGAAAAGTATTAAGAGCTATTGGACAGAATCTGCTCTCTCTTTCCATCGCTACTTCCTACGGCAGACCAACGTGTGCAGACATTAAACTATAGTTAACCCATAGCTACTCAGCTAATGAGTGACAACGTTTCTTCTTCACAAGATCCATCTTGTACGTTGTTCTTTTTTTTTCCATCTTAAAGCAATGTTGGGAGGGGGTGGGGTTGATGCTGCAGCTTCTATACAGTCCCATTCCCCTTTCCGCGTTCCCTGTGGCAGAAACTAGTAAAGGGCACACTAAAATTTTTCTGGTGAGGTAAAATCTGAAAATGGTTAGGCATCCAGCAATTGGGATAACCCTTCATCCATTTGAGGTTTCTGTTTCATCTCACAGAATAACTGTCTTTTGAAAGCCCTTCAAAATAACAGCGAAAGAACTGTAATTCGTAAATAACGATTTGCTTCAGAAAACGTGTGGTGAATTTCATGCCACCTTACCCTTTAACCTGAAATAATTCTCGATTTTTCTTTCCGTCTCTTCGTTTGAAGAGCCTCATTGGCTGCAAGGGTATTTGCCATAATTTCTGCGGAAATATAAGGACTGATTAATTTGGAACTTAAACGTAACATCATGACCAAGGATCTATAAGTAAATCAGTCCTCGATTAAGCATACTCACGGCTGACATCATTATCATACCATCACTCTCAAGTTACCAGTGACAATGGCACGATTAATTTATAATGAAACATTTCGTCATATAACATCAATGTCATCTTTCAATTTTCGAACGAGTGCTGGGCCCTCGGCATCCTGAAGTTATGTAGGTTTATTTGCTTTTTGCGTGTTTGCTTTTTGTTTGTGTGTTTTTTTCTAATGTTTCGAGGTTACACAGTAATAGTCATCAGTTCCTAACTAGGTCTGGACAAGTCAATCGCTAAGTCATGTTGTTCATTCGTGTTGGATACAAGAACCACGAAGGATGAATTTATATTGGTAGATATTATGTACAACATGACCACCCTGCCTCCTGAAGAATCAACGAGAAGTATTTGAACCCGACTGATACTGGTGATGACGAATGACTGAAACGTTTTCATCAATCACAAAGAGGGTTCGAAAGAGACTCTAGCTAATATCTTTGACAAAACAAGCACAATACTACATCGAATCAAATTCCTGCGCACCCTGCACAAAGCAGCTTGGCGTCCACCTCTCGTATGCGGTCATAATTGACTACCGCACCCCGGGGTAACGAGGTTTATTCAAAATCTTACCACACCCAACAAATTCCAACCAGTACAAATGGCGAGAAGACATAAAGAGACGGAGAAATCAATTAGACGCACGGAGTCAGAAAAAAAAAACCCAACAACAGCCAAAGACAATTTTTTGAGATCAATGATGACGAGAGTTCATTACTGCTTTCATCTCTTATTCTAATCAATTCCCATCATCATCATCATCATCATCATCATCATCATCATCATCATCATCATCATCATCATCATCATCATCATGTTATCGTTATCATTAAATGATCAAATTGAATTCATGATTGTCATCAACGTGAATATCATAATTATATATGCCATACGCACAATATTCAACGGCAATACTCAAAATGGCTCTGATTTTTTTCCCATCCAACGTGATAATAAATTTATAGACGTATACCTGTCTATTTTTGAAAACTGTACACTATTATACGAGTGGATTTTTTTTAATCTTTACTCTCACTCTCTACCTACTCATCTCATACGTCTTTGTATTATGTTTAGTGAAACCACAATCACATAAGTTGATATGTGATATGCAAAGGGTTGATATTGAGATGCGCAAAATCTTGTGCCATTGATTTACTTTAACTTGTGAAGCAGTCAACAAGTCCATAAAAACTCATTTGTTCGAGAACATTGGTTGTCATGGTAACGATGGTAAATTAGACAAAGGTATACATGACTTTTAGATTTGTTCGAAAGTTGTTCAGGGATCATCATTCACTCTAACGTGCACTTGACAAAATGGTGCAGGGTTTGTCCTCTCAAACTAAGAAATTCGATTTCCCTGGAATTAAATTCCATGAATAGGCACTGGAAAGCAAAATCGAGAAGAAGAAGAAGAAAATTCTTCCGGAAAAGCTGAATGGCCTTTGTCGTAAACGCGAACTACTATCCTCCACCGAACAACAGACAATTGTCTGTTGATGATGAAAAAATAATGTTGATTTAACATTTCCTGTTGAAATTGCCTAGAGGCGTGGTCATTAGAATTTCCCCCGGACAGATTATACCAACAAACGAGGGTGGAGCTCGGGTATCAGGAGTTCATGCCTTGCGACTCCCATCCGCTCCGCGTCGTCCAGATATATAAAACGGGAGGTGTTGGACAGAGGGAGTCGCAATAACTTGAGCCGGAGAGATAATACGTGAATGATGGCAGAAGCAAGGGACTTTTTTTCCTTCTTCTTCATGTCTTCGTCTTCACAATACCACGTACTTTTAAGGAATTCGCGGGCCTTCGTCGCCACAGCGGGGGGAAGTGAAAAACAGTGGGCATTACCTTTGTGGGACAATAGACCATTGTTGATCAAAAGTAAACATGAAGCTGTCGCGAAGCAGCGGGTACGAGTCAAAGATCACATTGTGGCTCGAGAGCTGGGAAGAACAGCGCCCCACAGCGCCCATCATTGGAACCTAATTGAGAGCCTTGTTGGGGAGCAGTTACAGCATCGACAGGTGTCGAAGGCACATAACCTATCCGTGTACATAGATTGACATAATCGTGCTCTATCAACCGTCATTTTATTCGAACGCTGCTGGGAATGCGTACCAGTCGGTGCAAGTATATTCTTCACCATGACCATTTTCGAAAAGCGTTTTCGGAAAACTGTTGAAAGCAGTACCGTAATTTACGTGTCACGTATGCTCAGAGAACTGCAAATATTATCTTTCCCTTGCCAAGCTACCTATCACAGTTCATTGCAAAATGCACCGAATGAACATCCTTTCGTTTCCCCGATGTATACATTTGGATTTATTTTATTCATTTATTTTTCTATTTCAGATACATTATCATATTTTATGACTTTCCTCTAAAGCCAAATTGTAACTTTGGTGGCAAAGATTTCAGAGACATGAATAATTGTTTTGTTTGCTTTTGATAATTGACTGAACGCGAATTGTTTATATTTCTGAAAATTATAGCAAATTAACCGAAAAAGGTAATCTAAGCACACACACACAAACCCCCAAAACAAAAACACCAACAACAGCAACAACAACAAAACAAATGTAAGGATTGTGGGTTTGAAGACTGAGGTGATTATTGTGCTTTCCACAGGAATGGTTTTTCTCTTCATGTATAAATTGCACACGTATAAATAACTATGATGAGAAGGCTATAGTTCACGAGTTCTCATTGAACAAACGAGGTATTTTTTTTTTTATATTCGTCATTTGTTTTCAATCTTTAACGCTCTTTAACCTTGATCCTGCTTCCTTTATTTCATCTGTTTAATGTCCAGCTTGGGTGCACATATTCGCCATCGGTCCGGGCTATGTACGGATAAAGGGGATCAGAGCTAACCGGTATGTTCACATGGACGAAGCGGGAGCACTGCGTGGAATTCCAGCCAGCCAGGTTCCAAACCCGGTAAGTGTGAGGTCTATTTTATCCACACAAAAAAGGAAGAAAAGACTCATATAAACTGTCAGAATTATCAAGTAAAGAAATTCAGTTTAGAAGAACGATGGTAGCACGCATAATAGCAGGTACACTTACTGACATACGAAGCGAAATAATACAGGTATATAGGCTGATATGCACGAGGATATAGAAAGATACTCATACAGAGATACTCGAACGCGCAGGTTTAATTGGAAACACCATAAACAACCTAAAAAAACTTTTTTCTCTCTCACCCCCCCCCCCCCCGTCTCTCACACCTACACGTGCAGGCACAGACGTATGCACAGACACACAAACATCCATCACTCAGAACAACATTTTAGATTCTGCATAATGCCCTATACTTGCGTGGGTTATATCCTCTTATTGTAAAGAGATGAATGAATTAATGATTAATTGATTAATCAATTAAAAAAAAAGAAAAAAAATATATATATATTGTAGTTGCTCCGCGTATTGGCAGTACTAGAAATATCAATAATAATGTCACAACAGAGAAATGCATTAAATGCCAATCTTGATTTTAATGAATAATCCGAATTTTCGAATCCTTCCTCTTCATCAGGGATGACTAGTCATCCCTGATGAAGAGGAAGGATCCTCGAAAATTCGGATTATATTTAATGCATTTCTCTGTTGTGACATTATTAGTGCTATATATATATATATATATATATATATATATATATATATATATATATATAATAACTTACACACATATATACATATACATACACAATCATATATTTATACATATTCATATACATATACATATACATATAAACATGAAAGATTCGGCGTCTTTAGTGCTTCATAATTATGTAAGTTGGACCCCCCTCTATATCCGCCACTGCTTTTAAATTCAAAAGAAAGACTGTCCAACACCCTGTATAATGAGGTGCATTTTATGGAGGAGTTCACACTGATCAACCACACCTAATTACTTCAAAACAGGTTGTACGGTTATTTCTTATAAATTTTCCAGATTCATCGTAATATCTGTATCACGAAAAAGTTATGGGGCTCGGGCTAGTTCACTTAAGCTGCAGGTGTGAAACATTCAATGTGCAGTGCATTATGTTCTTGTTTCGAAAACTGCGTGCTCACAAGTCATTTTTAAGAATAAGGTTTTCCAACTGTTCTTGCTGACAGAACCCTAACGCGAATCAAAACATTTTTATCTATAACACCAGTGAAGAAGCATTCACGATCATGAGGTCCATGGTCTTCATAATTTCCTTATCGTATTGGCGACAGAGTCGAGGTTTCCTAACCTCGAGGTTAAGCCTTGTCGTCTGAACGTAACTACTGTGTCGTTGACGAGAAAAAAAAAAAGATATGGAGAGAAAATGTATTCAGACCAGGCGCTTGAACGAGAATTGTGTTCTACATTTTTTTAACATACGTTTGATGTTCTTCTTACGTGTCCTCAGTACAACGCGTCGGACAGCACAGGAGCCTGGTACGAACGGCCGTACACCGACACGAGGATCTGGATAACATGGCATGTCAGGCAGGGCTCCCGAAAGATCTACATGGCTTTTAACCGTTACGGTCGCCAACTCCCGACTACTCAGGCCAACGAATCGAGTCGACAAGCTCACTTCATCAAGACCCAGACGGGACCGTCCTGCAACCCAAGTGACGGCGGCTACACGCAGAACTAAACAACAGCCGTGGTGAACAACTCGACTGTCAGCTCTGCAACCAAAGTGCACGGCGGTTACACGCAGAACTAAACACCAGCCGTGGTGAACAATTCGACTGTCAGCTGCAGCCGTTATAATTTTGATACATGGAACTATTTTGTTGTGTGATATCAGGTTCAACCAGGCGAATATATTTGTACCATTAAACGGCATGAGAAGAAAGAAACGATCACTTTCGACCAAAACTCACCATATTTAGGAACTGCCAGACAGCACTAGAAATATGGGGTGACACCCATAATATTGTTTCTCTAACATTGATTAAATTTTGCCGATTATATGGTTTCATTCAAAACTCTTTGGACATGTCAATTCTATTTTTTCTCTTACCTCCCTAATTCAATCAATAAGAAGGCGAGATGGCAAGGACGCCCTCTTGTCGTAAGCATGACACATTGGCGAGTATCAAGTTGTCGCCCTGCGGTGTATGCTTTCGTACTATAGGCCTACTCACTGGACAATTATGTAAAACAGTAATCTGTGAATTTTAGTTTGAGTTTTTTCTCTTGCGAACCGTAATATGAGATAGATGCATCACTTGTACATCATAATCATAATTAGCCTAAAGGACAACAGTATCGTGATGTCATGAAGAAAGAAACATGAATGAATGAATGAATGAATGAATGAATGAATGAATGAATGAATGAATGAATGATAACCCTGTAAGCACGGCTTTTATAAGGCATATTCAGTCAGAGTGAGAATCATAACAAGTACATTTGATTTGAGATGACTAAATCGTGTGAAAGCTAAGACCATATTCTATAGACGTCGGTAAGTCAGCCAGCTTGGCATTTAAATGTCTCCCAGGATTGCTAGTCTGAAATACCGCTAACATTGAACTCTTCTGATTGCAAGTGGTTACCAGCTGCAAATGAAAGTGTTAATGAGCTCGTCATTATTCTATCTATCTTTGGTCACGTGTCTATGACGTCACAGATGTGATAAATATGCAAGAAAAATAACAGTAAAATGACAATCTCCGAGGACACCGTTTCCTTTCGTATATTTTGCTCAAAATCTTTGGCATCTATGTCATTCGACTTCCCCAGTAACACAGTTTCCTTCATACTACCTCAACAGTGATCGCATTTTGCTCTCTATACGTGTGCAAGCCAAACTAACTTACCGCACACGCGGCATTGTGGCCACGTGACTATATTAAGATTTGAAAAAAAAAAAGATATTCTTCGGGTCTGCGGTGGCTAGCCGTGTTCGGTGACTTTGCTGATATTCAGTCCGCAGTAACCTGCTTGATGTGTGGAATGTCTCATTAAAAAAAAAATGAATGTGTGTTGCTTTGATTGGACTGATTCCATTGAAATTATCTTCCTCTGAATGTTAATTCTCTTCCTAGCAGGGTTGGAGTGTTACAGGAGGATTAAGGCCGGTAGTCCATCATTTTTTTTGTTAATTCTCATCTATGAATCCTTTTTGACAATCACAATACGAGTTTCCTGATTCCACGCTGGACTGTCGAAATTTGGGTGTAGCATTGAACTCTATCGATAAAGACGCTATGCATTGCGGAAAAGGGTTATTTTTTCCTTTCTTTTAATGCAAGCATTAAACTGGCAAACATGCAAGTTATCAGTACTAAATTGTTTGTAAAGTGACGTTAAAATGGGTACTTCAGGTATGCGTTATCTACTGTACTGCTGATACATGAGTTCCTTCAGCACGTATTAGAATGCCATAGACTTATAATTTATCTATTTATTCACCGATTTATTTTGTGGTGTGGTGTTCCTGTGTGTAAATGCACACAGTGTAAAAGTGTCTTTTTCTTTTACGTCAGTACCGTCTACATCTAAAAACAAAGGACAGAAAGTAGGCCTACGTTAAAGGGGCTGTACAGTACTGGTTGAGGTGGGGATTCATGTTTTTTACATTTCTAAGTGAGATGATGAGAAACCTCCAATGAAATATGAAAGAGCATGTAATTTTAAGAATAATTCAATGTTTATTTGATGAAAATTGGTTTTCAAATGGCTGAGATATACAAAAAAGTGATAATAATAAAAGACTACAGGCCACGCCTTTTATTAGGATCTCTTTGTTTCACGTTGTTTTTGGATATCTCAGCCA